>SKCR01019205.1:0-43850 GCA_019454045.1 Zanthoxylum bungeanum | reverse complement strand
TTTTATGTCCCCTTAACTTGTCATACATATAAAATTTCAAGATAAAAAAAGTAATAAAAAACTGAAATAATAGTAAAATTAAAAATTTTAGAAAATTAATTAAAAATATATATATTTTTTGAGTCGGATCGGGTTACGTCGTCAAAGCCGTGATCCAGCCAGTAAAAATTGGGTCAGGTCAAATCAACCCAAAATTACATTAATTTTTTTAGAGCCCGATCCTATAACTGCTAATGCTCGGTGAGGAAAGTGTGTGTGTTTTTTTTTAAATAGTATTTTTGTTATTTTTTTTTTTGTCTCTTTTGATAATTTCACCACTTATAGGACTAATTTTTTTTTTAATCTAGATTTTTTTATCACACTTATATTACTGTATGACTTTTAATAAAAACGCCTGTGCATTATAAACTTATTCATAGAAGTGACACTACTAAATAATGTCTTATTAATTTTTAATTTTATTTGTATTTATCATAAAATCACCTAACATGTGTAACTATGTTACATAAGATGAACAATTATCATTTACATTGTTTTGAAAATCATATCCAACTAGCCGGTCGAATCGGACAACATTTAAGAGTTCAGTTCCACTATACTTCTAAATCGATTGTTAAAAATTAATCAAAATCAATGAATCAATAAAACTTAATTTTTTAAACCTAAACTCTCTCTCACACACACATATATAATAACTTTGTGATGTTATTAGTTATAATAATTAATGATTATATTTATATATATACTTTTTATAGTTTTAATAAAAAAATTATTTATGACATCATGTTGATATTGGCCAGTTCAACTAATCGAACCGATAACCCATTAAATCTTCTAAATCAACGGTTCAACCACCGATCTGCCCGTTTTTAAAACATTGATTATTAACATAGAATATGTGCAAGATTAAAGAAAATTAAACCAAGATAACATCTATCAATCTTTTAATGGCTGAGTTGTGTTAAAGCGAGAGTTTGAGTTCTCTTTTCTATTGTAAATAATTATAAATAGGATTATAAAATTTTGTTGGCTGTCAAAAATCAATGATTTTCGATCAAATAATTACCGATTTTTCGATTTTCCAATTGCCCTATTTACAGAAAAACTATGGATGTGCAAACCTGATCCGCCGCGACCTGTGCGGGTTAGGTGGGTTGGATTGAGAAAATTTTTATAACCTAATGGGTTGGATTTTGTTCCCTCGAAAAACCATGTATATTTTTTAATTTTTAAATAATATGATATTTTTTTCAATCTTTTATGATTGAATTTTAGATTTTTAATCTTTTTTCCTTTTTTGTACTTTATTATTATTATTTTGAATATGAATTATTGAATTTTTAATTACTTCCAACTCGTGAGTCGCACAGGTTGGATTATGTGGGTTGTGCGTGTTGGGTCAGTTCGGGTTGGAAAATTCTAACTCGCATTGTTTGCGGGTTGAGTGAGTTGAATCTTAATTCGACTCTTGCACACATCTAAGAAGTACCCATCTTCTTATTTTTTTTCCTCTACTTCTTCTGTTACTGTCGCTTTAGAAATTTTAGTCATCTCTCAATTTTATAATTGTTTACTCTTTTTCTATCATAAATGAATGATTTTTAATAGATATTCAGAAATTAATTTTGAAATTTTTTTATTCTCAATTATATGAAATGTCAACTTTACCATTACCAATTAATTTCTAATCAATTCCTAATCATTTTTGATTAATCACAAATCTATTGATTTCTAATTAAACTATCCATACTTTTATATCCTCAAGATTTAAAAACTAAAAAGAAGCAACAAAAAGCATAAAAAATAAATGCTAGATACAGTAGACATCTCTCTTATTTGTACAAGCTCATATCATTGTGACTTTTAACAATATTATTAAATGTAATTTAGTTCATCTTCTTAGGTTCAGACTTTAGTTACAGTGGCAAGTGAGCAAGCTATTGAAAGGAGATATATAGAAACAAAAGAGAGTAGCCAAAGGACCAAAAAAGCTTCTCTGTTTTGTTTACTTCCTTTCACTCTCGCTTCATGATACTGAACAAAAAACTTTTTTTTTTCCTCTTCCCTCCATATCTTTAAAGTTTAAAAATTGTTTGAGTTAGAGCATGTAATGCATGATTACATAAGCTTATAATATATTATCAGAAGTTGCTAATGGAAAAATCTGGTTTAAACTTGAAAGAAACTGAGTTGAGACTCGGGCTACCCGGTTCAGACTCACCAGAAAGAGACAGTGGCAAAAATGGAAACCCAGCAGTAATTTTGTCACTCAAGAACTTTGCAGGGTCAGGAGCTAAAAGGGTTTTTTCTGATGCCATTGATGTCAAGTGGGGTTTCTCTGGATCGGAAGCTGCTGCTGCTGGCGGGTTGTTTTATCCAAGTGCTGGTGGTAATAATAATACTAACACTGGAAAGCTTGTTCACGGGTCGGATTCGGGTTTTGGTGGCCCGGTTGTTAAAGAGGGTGGTGGTGAAGTTGGTGCTCAGAAGCCAAAGCCGGTGACGGTGGTGCAGGATAAGAAGTCTCATGGGACTGGTCCTTCTTCAAAGTAACTATTTTACTATCAGTATTTCAAAAAATCTTGATTTTGTTTTGTAAAATATTTGTTTTGCTTGCTTATGAATTTACCTTTTCTATTCACTCACTGAGGGAGATGAAAGTATTGTTACTAAGTTGGTCTGATTTTGGAATTTGGGGTTTTCTTATTATTGGTTGGTTTTGGTTGTTGATTGCCTATAATTTAGTTCCAAAATATTAATCAAGTGATTTTGCTTTGAAATATTTATTTGTTGAATCTCTTAGTTTTTTTAACAATTGATAGTTTGCATTAATCATGAAGAAAAGTTGATTGAGATTCTTGCTAAAGCAATTTCTATGTCACAAGCTCTAGATTTCTCTTGTGTGACTCTGTTTTTGTGTGTGGTAGGGCACAAGTTGTGGGATGGCCACCAATTCGTTCTTTCCGGAAGAATACTATGTCTTCTCAATCTTCAAAGAATGATGATGATTCAGAGGCCAAGTTGGGATTGGAGTGTTTGTATGTGAAAGTCAGAATGGATGGTGCCCCCTACCTGCGGAAAATTGATCTCAAAACGTATAGCAGCTATATGGATCTGTCTTCGGCTTTAGAAAAAATGTTCAGCTGCTTCACAGTTGGTAATACCTCTTTGTAACCCATCCCAGTTTACCACTCCTATGGAGTTCACTAAAATCACAATGCTCCTATCCGCTGCTTCTTCTAGTGACAAAACTGTAACTTTTCCTCCATTTGGATTGAAGTTAATTTCTGCTTATGTTATGCATGTTGGTTTCAGGTCAGTGTGGCTCTCACAATGTTCCCAGCCGAGAGGGATTGAGCGAGAGTCGATTGATGGATCTCCTCCATGGTTCTGAGTATGTACTCACCTATGAAGACAAGGATGGTGATTGGATGCTAGTCGGTGATGTCCCCTGGGAGTAAGTGTGATTCCACGACTCATAATTGCCGTAGCTATCTAGTCAAAATGCTTACCACCATACCTAGGATGGATGAATGGAATAGTTTTCTGTTTTCCCGCTTATCTATTATTTAGGAAGTAGGATATCATAAGCTGAGAACTGATTACCAAAAAAATCTAAAATAGATGCAATATTCACTTACAAATGTGCTGGATGGCACGAGGGGCTTTTATTGGAACGTCAATGGTTCTCAATCTCCTTTTCCTCGTAACTCTGGACAGAGAAGTGCTAGACCAACCTTTGCTAACTGTTCTGTTCTTTGTTGTAGGATGTTCACCGACTCTTGTAAAAGGTTAAGGATCATGAAGAGTTCAGAGGCTGTTGGCTTGGGTATGTTCTATAAAATCTGCTATATTTACATATGCTGTTTTTATTATATCCAACCATTAGAAATTCCAAACAAATAATTGTACGAAATACTAACTATGGACCAACATTTTAATTGTTAAGCAATGAAATGTCAAACAATCAGTATTTGCTAGCTTGTGTTGTTAGATCCTTCTTCAGGGTAAATCGACGATGCACAAAATGTACTAATGTTTGTTTCTGTACCAACCTGATGCAGCCCCAAGAGCAATGGAGAAGTGCAAGAATCGCAACTAGTTTGATCTGGTCTCTACTGATCAGATATTCACGAACGGTCGGGGTTGGTACTATCTGAATATTAAGAGACTTTAATTATGTATGATTCTGAATAGTATAGACTTGTACTAATCGAAACATTATAATAGGCAAGAAATAATGTTGGAGACCAGGTTCTAGTTATAGGTTTATTATGCACACTTTCATGTATTATGATTGCTGGCTGTTCAACAAGACTGCTAATATATAAATTTTCTGTTTTCTGTGGCATACCCATCTCTCTCATGATGGGATAGAATATATTGAGCTGTGGCATTAGAATATTTGCTAGGTTTGCAGTATTAGTATGTGTAAAAATGTTGCTGAGAAACTGCAGAAAATGAACAAAATGGATATACCTTTTGTTCATCAGGAAAGAAAACATAGATCTGGCTAGGGGTGTTCACTGGTCGGGTCGGATTTTAAGGTCATATATATAAAGTTTTAAGACAAGAAAAGTGATAAATAAATGAAATAATAGTAAAAACTTAAAAAAAAATATTATAGGGTCGGGTCGGGTTTTAAGGCCAAACCCGTGACCTAATTCGTAAATTTCGGGTCGGGTCAGATTGACCCAGAAAACACTAATTTCTTTTGAAATCTGTGCGGATCGGGTCAGATCGGATCGTGGATTGACCCGAAAATTTGAAGACCCCCAAGATCTGGCACACAAAAACAACAATAAGCAATAAGGAAAAATATAGGTAAATGTATTGACGGTCAATGCAATCATAAATGTTTGGATGGAAGTATATTATCTAAAATGTTAAACAAATGAAAAGGGAAATGCATATTGAGAGAATAAGAAAATGAAAGAAAACCCTTGGCACAAAAACAGTAGCCGAAATATGATCAAAGTAAAGGTAAGCAAGCAAATAAGTTAAAGCTACTTGTAAGTTGTTTCCATACCGATTATGGCTTTTCCAATGCCATAAGTAGCAGTAATGTTCTTTGATGTCTATACCAGGTCTTAATTAATTTTCTTTTCCCCTCAAAATCCTACAAAACTACAATCTAAAAAAATTTCACTGACCTCCTGTTACTTTTTTTTTTTGTTTTTTTGGAATAGTAGGAAACCTCGCCGCTAAACCATTCTTTCTGGGCTTAAACATAACAGGTAAAACCACCGACTGTCCTAAGTTCTTACAAAAAACACATTCCTTGAACTCGAACCCAAGACTTCAAAATCAAATCATGAACTCTATATCATCAATCTACGCCCCTTGGGGACGAACCTGGTTACTAGGTCATATTGATTTCAAAGTTTCCAACAAAATAACCCTCATCTCTCAGAATCTGCATCTCCATCTTTTGGATACTAAATAGCCTTTTTATTTCTTCCTCCGAGAATAAACTCATCCTCTCACTAACAGTTAGGGGTGGCAAAACGAATCAGCGAATCGAATTCGTGACGAATTCTAAACGAATCGAATTGTAATGCACTAAATTCGAATTCGATTCGTTTATTAAACGAATCCTGATACTAGGATTCGAATTCGATTCGTTTAATAAACGAATATTCGTATTCGATTCGTTTATTCGTTTACATAAATCAAACGAATCGAATTGAATTTATTATTCGTTTACCATTCGCATTCGATTCGTTTACTATTCGCATCCGATTCGTTTATTATTCGCTTTCAATTCGTTTATTCGTTTATATCAAAATTAAACGAATCGCATTTTGTATTCGATTCGTTTAATCAAAATAAAATACAAAATGTTAAAATCTATTAATCTAACCATCAATTTCATACCATATTCATTGTTATAGTCTTAAAATCCATAAAACAAGCTCCAAAATTCAAATACAAATCAATTGCATAAAAATTAATAACACTTAAAATCTTCAAAACATATTTTGATCAAAATGTCAATACATATTGAGACGGTAAAGTTAAACTTCTTTATCATTATCATCCGGGATGAAAATCCTGCAAAAAAAAAAATGATATTATTGAGTTATGTTTTAAAAAATATATATTTTTGAAAAAGAGTTACGAGAAAAAAATTTACCGTCAAACTTGCACATAATCACTAGGACTAGTGCCACTCTCTGCTGATGGAGTAGCATTATTAATGCTCATTTCCATAATATTTTCAGTAAGTTGGTCCATGGTGACTGGACGATTTTCTATAAATAAATATAAATAATTCATATAGTCAATAAAACATGCAAATAAATATAAATATAAGCATTCATAAATTCTACAAGATTAATTTCATGCAAGAGTTTCATCTAATGATCAATTGCCACCACTGTTAGTAACAGTCAATGATTTAAAAAAAAATAAAAACCAATAACCAATAACCAATATATAAAACATTGTCATTCACTAATTTAAGAAAAGTAATTAAAAAGTAATCAGCTTCGGCATAAAACCGTAAAAACGATGACTTTATGTGCATAAATTAGAGCTGTATTACGGTATCTTTTCAGCGTGACGTAAAACATAGTTTCTGTTTCTCTCTTGCTCTGTGAGATCAGTCTTTAATATTGACCCAAGGCGGAAAGAAGCAGATTCGGGCCTCTGTTAATTCTTTCGGTATGAGTGACGTGGTATCACTAATAAATTAATAAATGACATGTATGATTTAAAATCCATATTTTTAGTGGATTGTTGCACGGATGACATTATCGTCTGATGGGACCTTCAGCAACAAGAAGGATTTCAGATTAGTGTACAGCAGGAAGGGAAAGTCGAACGTTGGGCTTGGAGATGATCCAGAACAGTTGAGGCCCAATGGACCTGTTTTGGAGCATGGTACTGATGAGGTGGCATTGGGTGAGCTGGACAAGAGGACAAGGAAGGCAGGCAGTTACACTGGAGGAGAATATAAGGATCCTGAGGGAAGGGAGAGAGTAGGCATGGTTTAAACGGATTTGTTGTGGGAGGAGGGCCACCTATCAAGGGCCGGGAATTAGTTAATCTCTTGTTATAGGAGAGGGGGTTATCAATCATTACTTTACTTTTCTTTCTCGAGCCTATTGAACCCATCAGTCACCATCTTCATCAGTTGTTCAAGACCTGTCTTCAGTCCTCCAATTTCCTTCTCAGCATTTTCCATTATGTTCTCCATTCTCGTTGCTAAAATCTTTATGCGACCAGTTTTTAGTGTCTATTTTCTACGTCATCATATTTCGACGCCAAAGCTTTTAGCGTTGATTTTTCCTCTTTTAATGTCGATCTTTGACAACGCTAAAAAGCCATTTTCTTATAGTAATTATAATATAATACATCTTAATGTAATATATTATAATCAAAATCTGTTCGCCGCACCAAAAGCAACCAAACATCTGATTATTTTTAATTAATCTAGTGAGTCTTACAAGAACGTAATACATGAAACTGGTCATTATTTGCTTAGCTGACGAAGGAAGAGTATAATTAGTGGATTTGGATTCGGTATTGAGCTTAATTTTATATTGTTATTTTTATATTTTATGATTGGTAGTTATTAAATAATATTTTATATGTAATAAATGCTAATCATATAATATTGTTAAAACATATATACCAGGTGTGAAAAGCCAGCGACTTACCCTGATCTGTGTTGGGAAATTTCTGAGGGCATGGGGCACAGATCCCGAAGATTAGTCGAGGTGCGCGTAAACTGGCCCGGACACCCCGGTTATCCAAATATATATATATCTATATAATAAAAGAGAATGGTGTTGGAAGAAGAGAGTGTATCTAACGGCTCTCTTTATGTGGCTTAATTGATGGCCCATATCATTTCATTGGTGTAATTGGAGGAAAAGAGTGAATTGATTGATAGAAATGGTCAAAAATTTTCAAATTTTCTAATTAAAAAATAGAAAGTTAAAATAAAATCATTTAATTAAAAAATAAAATCATTTATTTTTGTAACACTGTGCCGTAGGCACGGGCAAATACTGTAACACCGTGCCGTAGGCACGGGCAAATACTGTAATATCGTGTCGTAGGCACGGGCAATACTGTAATACCGTGCTGTAGGCACAGACAAATACTGTAACATCGTGACGTAGGCACGAGTCAGATACTGTAACATCGTGTCGTAGACACGGGTCAAATACTGTAACACCGTACCGTAAGCACGGGCAAAAACTAGTATATATATATACCAGAAAATTATATTAAAAAAAAAACACAGTACAAGTGAATTAAGTAAGAGATCCACATTCATAACTAATATAGTACTAAACACAATTCATAAGAAGTCTTCCTAAAATAGAAAAAAATAAGATAAACTTTTTCCTTGGCCCTACTAATAAACAATAAAGTTTTGTCTTTGTTTTTGTTTTTGTTTTAGGAAACGTTGGAAATCCTGCTGCTAAATCATCCGACTTGGGTTTAAGTGGTGCAGGTAAAACATCTACTGTATTAGACTCTTACAAGTAATGCACCACTGAACTCGAATTCATGACCTAACAATCAAATTTTAAGTCATTTGCCATCAAATTACACCTTTTTGGAGCTTGTTTTTTGTTTTTTACTTTTTAAGTATGTAACCTGAATTAATAGCCATATGAAATGAGTTTGAAGAAGATCATATTATGGTCATCGTTCAACTAATTACTTTAGGAAAGCCTTTTTCTTAGGCAAATTCGGTGTTTGACTTGGTTCATATTTCTCTCGTCAAATGAGGAACATATTAACACTATTTTTGAGTCAGGGACAGCCTTTAAATAGCGACAGAGATGGGAAATGTAAGAAGCAAAAACATAAATGTTAAGAAAGAAACAATGGCGACAATAATTTATAAAGTCGTGTCCATAATTACCATATTTTGGGTGCTGTTCGTTTCCAATGCAGCGGCAGGATTCCTTGGCAGTTGGGAGTTGATGCCTGGAAATCCTGGGATTTCGGCTATGCACACAACCTTGCTTCCGAATGTCAACAAGATAGCAATATTCGATGCCACAGTTTGGCAAATATCAAGGCTACAATTGCCTCCGAAAAGAGACCATGTCCTCAGCACCAAAATAAACTTACCAACGTGATAGGTGAGGACTGTTGGTGCCATTCTGTTTTCTACGACTATAATACGAACCAAGCTACAGCACTTAGGGTGGAAACAGACACGTGGTGCTCATCAGGTGGGCTGTCTGCTGATGGACGGTTGATTAGCACTGGAGGTTACCAGCTAGGATCTAAAACTACAAGATATCTGTGGGGTTGCCCCACATGTGACTGGGTTGAATACCCAACAGCACTTGCTGAAGGTAGATGGTATGCAACTCAGGTTCTGTTACCTGATGGTAACTTCCTTGTTTTCGGTGGCCGCGACTCGTATAGCTACGAGTACATTCCCATGGAAAAAGAAACTAACAAGGCTGCAATCCCATTTCCTTTTCTTCTAGAAACTAAGGAAATGTTCCTTAGACCAGGGAATCCTTATGGAGACTTTAGGCTGGAGAACAATTTGTACCCTTTTGTGTACCTTCTCCCAGATGGTAACCTCTATGTTTTCGCAAACACTCGTTCTGTCCTCCTCGATGTGAAATCAAATAGAATTTTACGTCAGTACCCACCACTCCCTGGCGGGGGCCGTAACTATCCTGCAACTGGAACCTCTGTGCTCCTCCCTTTGTATATTCCTCGTGACCCCAACAAACCGGTTGATGCTGAAGTATTGATATGTGGTGGCTCAGTACGCGATGCTTACTATTTTGCGGAGGTAGAAAAAAAACTTATACCTGCATTGGATGACTGTGGAAGAATGGTAGTTACAAGTCCGAATCCAGTTTGGAGGATAGAAAAGATGCCAACACGTAGAGTTATGGCTGATGGAGTGCTCCTTCCAAATGGGGAAGTGCTCATTATTAATGGTGCGGAAACTGGTTCAGCAGGATGGCATTGTGCAGACATACCCAGTTTGAAACCCCTCTTGTATAAGCCTAATGCACCGGAGGGTCAAAGGTTTTTAGAGTTAGCACCAACAGCGATTCCAAGAATGTACCATTCGGTGGCTAATTTATTACCTGACGGTAGAGTCTTTGTGGGTGGAAGCAATGACAATGATGGATACCATGATTGGGCGAAATTTCCAACAGAACTTCGAGTGGAGAAATTCAGTCCTCCTTACTTGGCTCCAGAGTTTGCTTTGAGAAGACCCTGCATCTTGGAAGATCAATCCGAAAAGGCGGCTCCTTATGGAAAGGCTGTATCCTTGAAGGTTAAGTCAGCTGAAATTCTAACCATGAATGGGTTGCAGGTCTCAATCATTGCACCACCTTTCGTTACACATTCAATGTCAATGAATCAGAGGCTTCTTATGTTGTCTGTCGTTGAGGTCAAGGCCAATGTTGCTCCTGAAGTTCATGAAGTTATCGTTTCAATGCCTTTCTCAGCAACACTTGCTCCTCCTGGTTTCTACTTGCTTTCTGTACTTAACTTCGGAATCCCAAGCCATTCAATGTGGTTTCATCTCAAGTAGATAGATACTAATTGAAGCTGTTTCTGCTTGTTCTCTCTTTTTTTTTTTTTTATTTGTTATTAATCTTCGGGGATAAGGGTAATTCTTTTGGAGGATTCCATTTCCTTGAATTCAAAATTCTTTGATTAATTTCCAATTTTTTTTTATGTATACCAATCACAAATCAAGCGGTTGATCATTTTTGATGATTATAACATAATTTTCATTAATAACTTCTGTTTACTTTTCTTCTAAGGTTCCCCACAATGATATGTAGATTCTTTAGGTTCAGTGAGGCTTTTTTGATACCTTGATATTGTAGATACATTCTGTTCAGAATAATATTACCGTTCATCAGGAAATCAAATTCGAATTCGAAATTGAGTTGAGTCGCGGATTAGGTCGTTCTTTTTTAGATGTTTCGCTGCTCTGTCCAGAAAGTGTGCTTGTAGTTGTTTGGCCTCGACGTTCCCAGAATAAAACAGCCTAAAAAATCTGTCTCAATTGGTTAGGACAAAAAACCGATTGATATACTCACACCCACACTCAAACTCTTGCTTGAAATCTCAAGAACAAAAGAAAAGAAAAAAGAGTAGAAGATTTTTTTTTCTCAATTAGATTCAGTGAGGTTTCCACTTCTTTTCCCTTACCACTATCAGCCTTGGGCTTATTGAAACCCTCATCTCTCCGCTCATTACTAGGCAACTTCCCCCTCAAAGCAGAAGTTCCATGTGCAGTGTATCTAGATACGGATTTCTTCCTCAACTGTCTTTCTAACCTTGATCGCCATATGTAGCAGATCCTCCAACTCCACAAAATGATGCAGCTCAACTACATTCGCAATCTCCTTATGTAACCCTCCTAAAAACCGAGCCATTGTGGCTTCTCTATCCTCCACCACATTCGCCATAATCATCGCTACCTCCATCTATGTATGATAGTCCTCAATACTCTTCGACCCCTGATACAAATATTGTAGCTTCTGATATAACTCTCTGTAAAAGTGGTTTGGAATGAACCTCTTACGCATGAGAGCCTTTAACTCCTCCCAAGTCTCAGCTGGCCTCTCATGGATCCTCCTCATATTAGTTACTAACTGATCCCACCAAATCACCGCATAGTCTATAAACTCAATTGCAGCCAACTTTATCTTCTTCTCATCAAAATACCTATGACAATTAAAGATCAGCTCGATCTTTCTCTCCCAGTCCAAGTATGCCTCTGGATCATTTATGTCGTGGAAAGATGAGATTTTCATCTTGATACTGCCTAGGTCACCATCAATATCATCTCTCATACCATGATCTCTCCTGTAAGATCCCATCTGATAGTCATAATTATGCTCATCATATGCATCTCTTCCATATCTATCTCCAAATCTGTCACCAAATCGTCTATTTTCTCCTCCATGGGCCCTTCTAGCTCCTCTCTGAAAACCTATTCGCTTATCAAACCTCTTATCCCGCCGGTCATATCTCCTCCCATACCGCCTATCATGCGGTCTATACCTATCCTCCTCATCTTCGAACTCATCCAACTCCTCCATATCATCCAGATTATTTTCTGCCTCAACCTCATGTATAAGTACCCTAGGTGGTTGTTGCTCTGTTTGTTCCAGCCTAGATTGTTGTGGCCCTTCAACCTCTTTCTGAACACTAGAGATTTGAAGACTAGTAACCTCTCTCGACAACCTTTTTATTGTCGCGTTCATAGTTCCAAACATCTCCCGGAACTCAGCCATATTATTCTCCATGGTATTAAACCTCACATCCACATCTATATCTTACTCTGCCATCTTACTTAACAAATAGATTAGGAATAACAAGAAAAAAAAAATTAAATTAATTAAATAAAGGAACCTCACAAAACCTCACAAGCTCTCGTGTTTCACTCTCTCTCAATCACTCCTCTCAAATGTTTACCTTTATTCAATGTCGAACGCTAACCACCAATGGATTGTACAATTCGTATGTAGTCCGAAAGTTAGCAAAATCCACAAGGAATCAAAGGAAAAAAAAGAGATCAAGAAAGAATAAGACATGATTCGAGAAGTAACGACGATACTCGATCAATAAAACCTAAAACTAGAGTGCAAAAGGAATTAATAAAAAAAAAACTAGATCAAATTTTTTTCTACAGGAACAAATATGAAATTGAAGCTTAAATAGACAAAACTAAACATTGCAACTTTGCAATTGTCGGCGTGAGCATCAAATTTCCTCTTTTTTTGGGTTCACAAGCGTGAACTTTTTTTTTTTTTTTTTTTTTTTTAATGTCTAGGCAATATGTCAATTGGCAGAAGAATTATCAAAAGCAAACACCATGTGACTTGTGATTGACGTGAAGGTGAATGACATATATAAAGTTGATTTGGTTGAAGAAAGAGGGCTTACTTCCCCTCCCTTTCCATATTTGACTTTTTGGTCTCCCTATAATTCCTAATTACCAAAAAAATGAATCAAAAAATAAATGAAAAATGATAAAAATCTGTAATATTTATTAATAAAAATTATAAAATTATAAAATTAATAAAATAACAAATGAAGTTATAATTAGTATATAATTAATTTTAAATTAATATTATATATATATGTAAATTTTGTAATGTGTAACTTTCAAAAAAAAAAAAAAAAAAAGACATTGAATATATTGATAAGGGCTATTTAGTAAATTACCAAGGAGACAATGGGGGGTTGTCACGCTTGGCGGGGGAGGGGGATGATCAATTTTCAAAAAAAAATAACAAAGACACATGCGAACCAATTCAAACTGACACATGCGAACCAATAACACGCATTCAAATCTGATTCAGATTAGATTTTTTTTTTTGCACTGATACATGCGAATCAATTCAAACTTAGAGCAGTTTAAAATTGCAGGCAACATACGCAAATGAACAAAGACACACTCAACAAAGGCAGAAAATTATGGAAAATCGAGACTTGTTCATATTTTTTTTTAATGGACGAGCAATGGAAGATTCAATGACACAGTAAAAAAAAAGATTTGACAGACCAAAGAACAAAAGAAGAAACGAGAAAAGCAATAAAAATAAATAAAAATCAGACCTGAAATCTGGCTCTGATAACTGTTTGGGCCAAATTTGGTCAAGGGGTAGTTTCGTTATTTTTCTTCAGATCCAATACTGGACCGCACCCTGAAGCCTCCTAATCAAACCCCAAAGACATAATGTCGGCCCAGGCCCGATGAACACCAACACCGGTAACCGTAGGTCCATCCAGAGACCGGCCCACGTAACGCCCAGGCTCATTAATGCCACCCACAAGCCATCCGTTCAACCTGCAAGCAGTAATGTCACTTCATTAAGTTGACTGTTACCATGTTCTAACGGGCAGATAATTAAAAGACAGTCAATAAAGACACACATGACTATACCATGGATATATAAGGAATACGACTCCAAGAGGAAGGGGATCCAACTTCAAGCTCTCCTACAGGTAGCTTTGGGACATTCTCAAGCTCGCCACTCCTGTCACTTACCGCCCTCACGGCATTCAACGGAATACCAGGTAGCATCTAACCTTGACCTTCCATCTATTACTACCTTTGTACATTTACTAACTTGGGCGTCGGAGTGCCCCCGGCACCCACCAACACCGGTGGGCAGTACTCCCGCTCACTCTAACACCTTTGTCTTGCAGGATCGCTAGTGCCCCTATATAAAATCTCAATTGTGGACCTCGGGTGAAAACCAGCATCTACAATTTGGCGCCCACCGTGGGGCCCTAGCGATCCATAGCATGTAAAAGTTACTCCATCCACGATCCTTTCAGACACTTATACTTATATGGCATCGCGCAACGAGCAGATTCCAAATCTTATGATCACCAAATTCGCCATCCTTCAAAGATAATAACAAACATTCAACCTCCCAAAGGCCCGAGGCTACAGGTCACCTCAACAATCCTATCATCTGATCCAATATGTTAGCAGCATTCGAGAATACGGCAAGAGGAAATCCGCCATCAAGTGACCTTCCACTTAATTACCAAGAAAGTCTTCATTGTTCTCCAATCAACCAAGCACAACAAACCTCTCACTATGTACAAGGAAATGTAAGAGTTTAAAAAGGAATTCATTTACTCCAGTTTATGTGTAAAGACCATCACTCGGACCATTCTACACACCTCCTCCGGTCGACATAAGAGTACCCTCATAATCATCCACCATACTCAATCAACCAAGAAGTATTCTCTACCATTTTCTCCATTCGACATTGATGTCATGACATGCACTCCAGACGACGTGAAATTTGATATGAGTTGATCGTTATCTTCTCCAAACGATAAGGATGAATCTAAATCTACTTCATACGACATGAAAGTGATGACATCTTCTACAGTCGACATTAAAGGGATTGCCGACTCCATTAGATGACTTAAAAGGGTTGCCATCTCCTTCAGACAACACGAAAGGATTGCTATCTCCTATAGACCACACGAAAGGTCTTGTAGACTCACATGGACCTTTAGATAAAGGAGTGAGTGAATTCCCTAATAGATGTTTTATCTGGATTATTTGACCGTTGTCTCATTGGGCAGACTTAGTTGACTGTAGACTCCCCGCATACATTCATATGATATGGAGGAATGAAGACTTTATTGGACCTTCATTAGGTCCAGTAGGTTGTAAACTCTCATGTACCTGGATAAGGTATATTGACATATTGCATGAGCTGATTGGCATCCTACACACAAAAGAAAATGTGAAAGAAATATGCAACAAAAATTCACATGTACATGGACGTGTGTCCTTGAAGGTGTGTCCAGTCTACAATTGTCGATCATGAAGGAAGCATTCAACCACACGTAGCCCATAAACCATATATAAAGCCAAAAACTTGCTGCCAAAAGAAGTAGACCTATCATGAAGCCCACACACGCTATGTCATCATCTTCAAGCAGGGGCATATGAGCAACGCCCGAGCCCACCGCCATCCGCGATGCTACATCAAACCAAACAGAGCAAAAAGGCAATCTTATAAAAACTCCACCAACTGCCATATGCTCAAAGTAATAGCAATAACTGGTGATTAGTTGCCACGCATCACGGCGACCATGGGAGTCGACCTCAGTTGGTCGAAATTGCTACACTGTGGCGCTGTAAAATCAAAAACTGCAAGAAGGAATGTCTCGAGCGACCATGTACATAAAAACCCTTACACGGTGCTGCAACGATACCGCCATCATTGATTTGAACCAAATTGGCTTTGGATGAATTCCTAAGCTATTTTGTAGAATCACCAACTGTAAGCAAGCTATTCTCTTCATGAACGTCACTCTGAAGCTGTGAATCTACATCTTTGGCCAGCTAGATGAGATATCATCAACCGGCTCATATTCTTCTTCAAGAAACCAACGAGCAAACTTTTGAAGACTGGACAGCATGAAGAGCAAAGCCTCCCTTTCAGCGTCTGCAGTAGCTTCACTTTGACGGCAGTCAGCACAGCCCAAGAGGCGTGTTGTCGGAAGATCCGAACGCCCCGGACAAAACACTTACGGGGTTTACCAAACTCACTCTGCAACGCGGCTTCATAAGGGTACTTAACAAGCGACATGTAGTGGAATCAAATTCAATACGGTGGGATGATGTCTCTATTGATGAAGAAGCCACTGAAGAGCAAGAAGTAAGCGAAGATGGCGACGACGATAATGTAGTCGGGCATGACGTGCGGAACGACGCCGGATAGAAAGTGACGAATGAGTTTCCTGCCCATCAGGTGACCCTTCCAGCTCTCGTATCAAGTCGAGAGCAAACTCCATCCGGTTCTCGTTCTCCGGAATCTGGTGGCCGGAATCAGCAAAGAAGAGCGACAGGTTCATAAGAGATCTGTTGTAGACGGTCTGTCCACGAAATAAAAATATCATCTGGTCTAACAAACCGAGGATCCGGTAATTCGGTTGATGAATCGACATAATTACGATACTACCACTCTGAGCGATGCTTTGCAAGACTTTCACGACCATGTAAGCACTCGTAGGGTCCAATCCAGAAGTCGGCTCGACAAGAAACAATAAGATAGGGTCGTGGATTATATCAGTTCCAATTGAAAAACGACGTCGTTCGCCATCCGACACTCTCATGCATCCTTCATCTCTTATTACTGTCTTTGCCGCGTTCCTTAACCCTAGCTGGTCGATCAAAGCCTCCTTTCATTCAGCGTCTACTAAACTCATACCCAACCGACGTGCATGAACCAATAACAGAAATACTTCCCAGTCGACATGTATAACTCCAGTAAAATGAATATCCCTCAGCCAACAATAGCAAGTGGTTTCCTTCAAATCATAATAAGTCAAGACACGATTTGACCAAATCCATTGACCATGCAAATACCTGGGCCAACAAGCACATATTGCCCACTTTCTTCATGTTTAATTCAAGAATTGGGCGTCTATTTGAGAAAGAGACGGAGTGCCAGAATAAGACACTGCTGAGCCTGATGATACGAGTCGACCACAAGGGCTTCCTGGATACGTAAGAAATCTTTTATCATGTCTAGAATGAAAGATCATTAGTTACTACATCAAGTTCAATCGATAACCTTCGTTAGGTAGAATGAAAATTATTTCGGAACTCCATGAGATCCATTCGACATCAGACCCTCAATTACTTTTGTTAAGTCTAGTCATTACAGTACTTCCCCAATGACACTTGCAGAATCAAATTCATAACTACACATTCGTTTGGACCAGTCAGTAGGCAGATTCAACGCTCGAGTACACCTACATGTCAAGGCCCCGTCCTAAGTGACACATGCGTCAAGTACTCTCCAAGCCAATGACTCTTGACTTAGAGAGTAGGGGACAAACTGTTTGGGCCAAATTTGGTCAAGGGGTAGTTTCGTTATTTTTCTTCAGATCCAATACTGGACGCACCCCTGAAGCCTCCTAATCAAACCCCAAAGACATAATGTCGGCCCAGGCCCGATGAACACCAACACCGGTAACCGTAGGTCCATCCAGAGACCGGCCCACGTAACGCCCAGGCTCATTAATGCCACCCACAAGCCATCCGTTCCAACCTGCAAGCAGTAATGTCACTTCATTAAGTTGACTGTTACCATGTTCTAACGGGCAGATAATTAAAAGACAGTCAATAAAGACACACATGACTATACCATGGATATATAAGGAATACGACTCCAAGAGGAAGGGGATCCAACTTCAAGCTCTCCTACAGGTAGCTTTGGGACATTCTCAAGCTCGCCACTCCTGTCACTTACCGCCCTCACGGCATTCAACGGAATACCAGGTAGCATCTAACCTTGACCTTCCATCTATTACTACCTTTGTACATTTACTAACTTGGGCGTCGGAGTGCCCCCGGCACCCACCACACCGGTGGGCAGTACTCCCGCTCACTCTACACCTTTGTCTTGCAGGATCGCTAGTGCCCCTATATAAAATCTCAATTGTGGACCTCGGGTGAAAACCAGCATCTACAATAACCAATTGATATGAAACCGGATACGAAAAGACGAAACCCGATCCAAGATCCCATAGACCCCCAAAGAACCTGTTCTTGAAAACCTTTGGAGATAGCCTCAGATAAATTCTGCCAGCAAAATGGACGCCACAAAGGATGCCAACTCTTTGATAAGTCTTTATTCAATCACTGAACTTTGATAAAAATTCCTTAATCTCAAGGAAAAATCACTATTCACGCACAAGAATATTCAGTCATTCATTAAGAGTTGTTTTTGAGTTTAAATAGTAACATGCTCAAACCCTAATAGAGCCAAAAGTCTAAAATAGCCTTAAACTACCAATTACCAACTAAAAGCCCATAACTCCTAATTTCTAGCCCATTTTGAACCCACTGTACGGGCCAAATTTGGGCCCAAGGGTAAAATCGACAATTTACCTCGAGACCGACCAATATCAGACCAAGAAGCCTCACAGGCCCAAGCTCTTTGTCATCAAGAGGGCCAATGGACGCAATAAATACCAAATCAAGAAACGTCCAGACTCATGAATATCTCACATAACTCGACAGTTTCCAACATCCAACGAAGGAGTAATTAAAGGTAATAAATACACCACGTTTCCCGAGAGTGTGTATATAAAGAAGAAAGTCTACAAGAGGGGGGATGGGAACTTCTAGCTCTCCTACTCAGGCCCTTGAGACATCCTCAAGCTGACCAAACCTCAGACTGATCGCCCTCACGGCACCCTACTAAGTTAAAGGTAGTATCCAACCTTTGACTTCCCATCTTCTTTCTCCTTAGTACCATCACTGACTTGAGCGTCGGAGTGCCCCCGGCACACACCACACCGGTGGGCAGAACTCCCGCTCATCTACTTTAACCTTGTTTTGCAGGATCGCTAGCGCCCTCAACTACAAATTCTCGATTGTGGACCTCGGGCGAAAACCAGCGTCTACAATTTGGCGCCCACCGTGGGGCCCTGGCGATTCATAGCATGCAAATATCTCACCATCTACGACCATTCCCCTACTCGTATGCACCACGCAACGAGCAAACACCAGATCTCATGATCACTTAATTAGTCACCCTCCAAGAAAAATTACGAATATTGGAGCACATATCTTCAAAGTCCCAAGGCCCGAGGCTACGAGGTACCTCAACAATCCTATCATTTGATACGATCCATTAGGAGCATTCAAAAGTATGGCGAGTGGAAATCCACCATCAACCGACCATCCACTTAATCACCAGAAAAAACCACCTTGATTCACCAGCCGACCGATCACAACAAGTTATATCCCCCATGCATAAGGAAATACAAGAGTTGGAAAGAGTGATTCTCTCTAGCCTACCCAGTGCCGGACTACCAGTGAACCAACACTTGGATCATTTTACACACTTCTACCAGTCGACCAGAGAATATCCTCAAAAACCACAGTCACACTCCAATTACCAATAAAATATGAAAGAGGATTTCCATCACTCCCAGACTACGTGAAAGAAGTGTTATATTCTTCAGACGACGTTGAGATTATCCTCATCTCCTCCAGAAGACATTAATAAATTATCAATAATTTTAGACTCAATTCGACGACCAGTCTCCTGGACCTACTTCAGGAACAAGGCGCGTCCTTCAATGAAATCAATATTCCTTATCATTCACCTCATATGATGAAGCGATGTACGTGGTTAAAGAACCATTGTCCCAATCGACAGTTCCCGAATGAAGATTTGGCAGAGACATCCCAGTCAATATTATCAGGTATGGTTTACATTCTTTAAGAATCTCCTAGTCAATATTTGTAAGGCGATAGACTTATGATTGATGTTATAGTATGAAATTAGTAATGAGTGTCCCAATCGACACTACAATTCAAAACTAGGCAATAGTTATGGATGGCTCAGTCGACATTCACAATGACTGGTTTATAACTTGTAGGAATGTCCTACTCGATATTAGAGTGTTATAGATGTTGTTCCAGTTGATATTACTTTAAGTAGCTTATCACTTGTTAAAGACTCTACTCGACACCCCACATAACACTGAGGTTCCATTAGATAAAACACAGACCAATTTCCTATAAGACAAAATAGATTGCCCACAACTTCATACTACATGTAATGAATGTTATCTTCCTCAAAATTCATAAGGGGATACATTTTCTCGTCGTTAACTCTCCACAACATACAAAGATTGACTTTTCCCCCAAACGACGAAGAATATAGTTATTACTCCAGATGATATGTATGATTTACCATCTCTTCCAGACGACATAGATATAAGGTCATCTTCTTTAGACTACTGATCCATTTGACATGGGAGGAATATCAATTCACTCGAACCGCGCAGAAGGAATATAATCCCACGAGTTGGAAGAACAATCATGCGACATGTTTTTCATTTCCTTCAAATGACCTCGTTGAAATGTCGTGCACTTCTGTCTGTATGGAATGGATACTGACGCTTCCAAACGACATAGGATGCTATTCTTTCAGTCTTCAAACGACATAATTAAGCTCTCATCTACTTCATTCGACATGAAAAGATTCATCTCCCTCATACGACTAGAAGAACTCAGCCTATCAATCGGCTGAATCTTTAAAAAAAAAAAAAAAAAAAAAAAAAAAATCTAGCCTAGTGATGCAGGACGAGCACAAACAGCCTACCCTAAACACCTATGTCGTCTCAACATACAGATCACCCCACAAATCCATTCCATGACAAACCCATCACCAAATCCATTACACACGCGACAATAGGCCCCAAAACACTTGACAAATGGTGATCCCAAAGTTCATACTGTAAAATGTCGTGGAAGGGCTTTACTGGCTTTTGAGTGCCTTTGAGAAAAGCTTGTTCGTGAAGCTGCTGAGTGTGTTACTTGTGCAGTGATGACTCGACTTAAGCGCACAGGGGGTGAACCTTATCCCTCCCATCGCTATTAAAGATAAATCCTGGCAGACCAGCGTGAAATTACTTAGTGTTATAGCTTAGTGTGCACCCTTACAACCTTTTCAATGTCGAATCAGTTTGTGTCTAAGGTATTAACAGATACACATCCCAAATTCGGCATGCTCAAAGAGTAGACTGCATCAGTTCGTACGCATTCACAGCCGAGCCTTTGGTCCCACGACGCAAGCCTGCATCACAGGAACCATGTAGCAGACAGAAACCAGGGCCTCGTGTCTCAGCCATTCACTCGCATATACAAGTCACACTGAAGAGAGCAAGAAGGTCTAGGTCTGGCAACTCCACCAGCGATTTCAACAACACACAAAGTATCCATTTTTCCCCTCTCGCTCTCACTCTCCAAGCCATCTCTCAAACAAATTCTCAGCGATTCGACCACCTCGAAATCTCCAACGACTCCTCCACTTTCCCTCTCAGCTGTCGAATGCGGCGATACAGCCTCCTTCCACACGAACGACGTCTTACAAACGAGTTCCGAAACCACATCACTTTCGCCTCGCCCAAAATTTGATTCTCTTCGTAGAAGTTCAAATCGCACATTCCAGAATTGAATTTCTCGGGAAATTGAAGGTCTCTAGAGGAAAGGAAGGGTTTTGCGACGGATGCAGAGGACGAGACGATCGAGTTGAAGAGGCGAATAGAGAAAGGGAGGTAACGGCGGGGGAGATGGCGGGGAGTTTGGTGAGCGGAAGTCGAAGTCCAGGGGGAATCCGGTCTGGATTGGTTTGATAGACTAATTTTGGGTTTGGGGAATTATTAACGGCGGCAGATGAGGAGAGAAGAGATGAGGAGGAGAGGCCGACAGAGACTAGGGTTGTTCATAAAAAAAAAAAAAAAAAAAAAAAAAATGCCTGTCACAAGCAGCAGAGCACGCGTATAAGGCCCAAATTCCACAAAACCAACTTTAACAAAGGAACAAACAGCCCATTGCCCAAGCCAAGGCAACCACGTGACTCACACCACAAGCCAAGCCTAGTAGCACTACATCGCATACCTGACAGCTCTTTTTCCCATTCGACAGAAAGCCTTTGTGTACCAACCCTACTTAAAAGAAAAGCCACTCGACACAACACAATGATTGTCGAATGAAGTTCTTCCTTCACTCCAAATAATTTTAATTTCCAAAACACTTGTGGTATCATCCCGTGTGGTCTCACTCGACAAGAACGAGATGATAAAATATCTTACTCACAACCAACGAGGTGGATGGCCGTCAACTCCAAGATTAGCATCAGATGCAAAACTCCATTTGACAGTAGTCTCGTAGAGTAAAAGATGACCTTGATGACTTTCATTAAAATCCATTCTGTTGTAGTAACATATGACCTTTATATGGTCTAGAAAAATTTGAAGACTTCACTGGCCGTTGACCAATAGTATGGAGATCTTCCTGGACTCATCAAAGTCCAGTCGACCGGGGACATCCCCCATGGACTCATTTAGAGTCAAGTTGTAGACATACACATGTCGTATGACTTATATCCTGAACCTCATCTGGTTCAGTCGACCGGGGACATCCCCCATGGACTCGTGTCGAGTCAAATAAACTCCTGAACCCTCATCTGGTTCAGTCGACCGGGGACATCCCCCATGGACTCATTTAGAGTCAAGTTGTAGACATACACATGTCGTATGACTTATATCCTGAACCTCATCTGGTTCAGTCGACCGGGGACATCCCCCATGGACTCGTGTCGAGTCAAATAAACTCCTGAACCCTCATCTGGTTCAGTCGACCGGGGACATCCCCCATGGACTCATTTAGAGTCAAGTTGTAGACATACACATGTCGTATGACTTATATCCTGAACCTCATCTGGTTCAGTCGACCGGGGACATCCCCCATGGACTCGTGTCGAGTCAAATAAACTCATGAACCCTCATCTGGTTCAGTCGACCGGGGACATCCCCCATGGACTCATTTAGAGTCAAGTTGTAGACATACACATGTCGTATGACTTATATCCTGAACCTCATCTGGTTCAGTCGACCGGGGACATCCCCCATGGACTCGTGTCGAGTCAAATAAACTCCTGAACCCTCATCTGGTTCAGTCGACCGGGGACATCCCCCATGGACTCATTTAGAGTCAAGTTGTAGACATACACATGTCGTATGACTTATATCCTGAACCTCATCTGGTTCAGTCGACCGGGGACATCCCCCATGGACTCGTGTCGAGTCAAATAAACTCCTGAACCCTCATCTGGTTCAGTCGACGACGGGGACATCCCCCATGGACTCATTTAGAGTCAAGTTGTAGACATACACATGTCGTATGACTTATATCCTGAACCTCATCTGGTTCAGTCGACCGGGGACATCCCCATGGACTCGTGTCGAGTCAAATAAACTCCTGAACCCTCATCTGGTTCAGTCGACCGGGGACATCCCCCATGGACTCATTTAGAGTCAAGTTATAGACATACACATGTCGTATGACTTATATCCTGAACCTCATCTGGTTCAGTCGACCAGGGACATTCCCAGATGACTCTAGTCGAGTCAAATGAAAACATGGACTTCCTCCAGTTCATAGACTTGTCGAATGAAATAACTCCTGAACCCTCATCTGGTTCAGTCGACCGGGGACATCCCCCATGGACTCATGTAGAGTCAAGTTGTAGAAATACACATGTCGTATGACTTATATCCTGAACCTCATCTGGTTCAGTCGACCGGGGACATTCCCAGATGACTCTTGTCGAGTCAAATGAAGACATGAACTTCCTTCAGCTCATAGACTTGTCGAATGAAATAACTCATGAACCCTCATCTGGTTCAGTCGACCGGGGAAATCCCCCCACGGACTCACATCGAGTCAAGTTGTAGACATGGAATACGCATGTCGTACGACTTATATCCTGACCTTCATCTGGTTCAATCGATTGGGTACTTCCCCAATGGCTCTTGAAGAGTAAAGCTCATAACTTGATATTTGTTTGGCAGCATCAATGCTCGAATACACCCACATACTATGGCCTCAAGCGACACACGCGTCAAGTACTCTCCAAGTCAAGGACTGCTTGACTTAGAGAGTAGGGGACAAACTGTACGGGCCAAATTTGGGCCCAAGGGTAAAATCGACAATTTACCTCGAGACCGACCAATATCAGACCAAGAAGCCTCACAGGCCCAAGCTCTTTGTCATCAAGAGGGCCAATGGACGCAATAAATACCAAATCAAGAAACGTCCAGACTCATGAATATCTCACATAACTCGACAGTTTCCAACATCCAACGAAGGAGTAATTAAAGGTAATAAATACACACGTTTCCCGAGAGTGTGTATATAAGAGAAGAAAGTCTACAAGAGGGGGGATGGGAACTTCTAGCTCTCCTACTCAGGCCCTTGAGACATCCTCAAGCTGACCAAACCTCAGACTGATCGCCCTCACGGCACCCTACTAAGTTAAAGGTAGTATCCAACCTTTGACTTCCCATCTTCTTTCTCCTTAGTACCATCACTGACTTGAGCGTCGGAGTGCCCCCGGCACCCACCACACCGGTGGGCAGAACTCCCGCTCATTCTACCTTCGTTTTGCAGGATCGCTAGCGCCCCCAACTACAAATTCTCGATTGTGGACCTCGGGCGAAAACCAGCGTCTACACCCACAATTAAATAAAATAAAATAACCCATATAATAAAAAAAAACGGTCATCCACGTTGGTTTCATACAAGCAATAAATAATAAATAAGCCTAATCAAACGAAATCGATCTATGCTGCTCCTTGATGACTTAGGTCAAATGTATAACTCTTGAACCCTCTTCCTTGAAGTCCTATTGGTCTCGAACGTGCTTGTTCAATTCAGCTACATGACGTTGGGCCAGGCCTGTCATAGCGTCATTGATCTTCTGAGCTATGTGTCTTGTAATTGGTCCAACTGGTACATGGATTGGATCAATTGTGGTATAGACCGAATCAGGTGCAGCTAGGATCACATCAGATTTTTTCCCAATGTTTTGAAGCATTAAGTTATTGAACTAATGAGCAAATGTTTTTTAAAATAAAATATTATTATTATAAACATTGCACATTTAAAAAAAACGCGTTAAAAATATAAAAGAGAACTATTACAGAATTGATTTGATTATTTTTTCAAACCGTTTCATTTTCCTGTAACTATAATATGGAAAACGTGTTACAAAAGATTAAAGGGAAAAACTGTTACAGATGTTACATATTTTTTTTTAAAAAAAATTAAAATTATTTTCTCCAAAGAGATATATATTTCACACCCATCCCGAACCGACCGACTGTGACGGTGGCACACGCGTGTGTGCTGAACCACCATTAGCCTAACTCTTCACCCTTCCATAAAAGTGGGTACCCTTTGGGGCCCAAACCAATTCACTACACAACACCTTATAAATAATAAAATTGGTGTTGTAATTTTCCAATATGGGACTCCCTTATAAATTATGATTTTTGTAACATCTTCATTCATTCAAAATCTTGTAACTCTCAATTAAATTTTTTTATAACAAGTTTTTAAATTCAAAACATATAACTCCCATATTAAAATTCATATTTACAATTAACCCCCTACTTGAATTTTAATAAAACAATTTCATCGAACAATATAATATAGGGTCGTGCATAAATAAATATGTCTATCGACTTGAACATTTACATAGAGTTGACGATTCATATTATACTAGAGTAAACTTTAGTTTTGAACTCTATCTCTGACAATGTTACACACAAAAACCTTTCAGGGTGAAGTCAAAAAGCTCGTGCATTACGGCCGTGCACGTATATCCCAATATAATGAATGCTCTAAAAACGTTTGCCCAAAGTTTCATAAGAAGCGACCTCACTTCTACATTCACATAGGTGTGTCTATAAAAAGTACTCATGTAGCTAGGTACTCCACTCTATATAGAGTATATAACACATTAAGAGTTATATAACTCATCCTAACATCGCTTCAGGATATCATGCTCTTAGAATGGAACTCGTAAATTATTAGCATAATTCAACTATCATTACTTTGTGACTTGTTATTACCTATTGAACCTATTTATTAGGATATTCGGTCTACATGTCGGGTTACCATCACAAGTAATCTAATTATTTAATGGAAAAAGTCTCATTCTTTTTTAAGTATTGAACATCTTCTCTCTTGATAAACCATTCGTCAAATAATCAACTAAGTTATTGTCAGTTCATACATGATCCACTCTTACATCTCCAATAGAGAGATATTCTCTAACTGTGCTATGTTTACGACGTATTTATCGTCTCTTACCGTTATAATAACGGTTCTGAATCTTAGCAATAGCCGTGATACTATCACAATGTATCAAGACGGCTGGTATCGGTCTCTCCCTTAAAGATGTATATGATAGTAAGCTTATTAACCAAGTTGCTTCATCACTAGCAGATATCAATGCAATCATCTCAGAATACATAATAGATTGAGGTAAGATGGTATGTTTATTGGATTGCTAAGAGACAGCCCCACCAGCTATGCTGAACATATATCCAATAGTAGCATTGGAATCATCTGAAAATGTGTTCCAATCAACATCGTTATATCCTTCAAGGACAGCAGGAAACCTCTGCTAGTGTAATCTTAGGTTCATAGTCATTTTTAGGTACCTCATAACCCTCTCGATAGTATGCCAATGCTCCATACTAAGTCTACAAGTAATTATGCATAATAATCCTTACGACATAGACAATGACTGGTATAATGTAGTCAGTAGCATATTGAAGGCTACCAATGATGCTCGCATACTCAGTTTGCCTAACACCGTCACCGGTGTTCTTGAACAACTTTACACTATGTTCATAAGGTGTACATGCAGGTTTAAAGTCAAAGTAATTATACTTATTCAAGATTTTCTCGATGTAATGTGATTGATCTAAAGTAATTCCATTTTCTGACCTAGTAATGTTAATACCTAAAATTACATTTGCTTCACCTAAGTCTTTCATATTAAAATTAGCACAAATCATATATTTAACATCATTCACAATACGAATATTGGAACAAAAAATAAGCATATCATCCACATACAAGCATATAATAGAACAAATCTCATTTTCTGATTTATAATATATACACTTATCACTTTCGTTCACATTAAATCCATTTGCTAAAACTAGGTTATCAAATTCCTCATGTCATTGTTTCGGTGCCTGTTTTAAGCCATATAGAGATTTATCAAGTTTACAGACTTTATTTTTTTGATCAGGTATTACAAATCATTCAGATTGGTCCATTAAATCTCCTTTTCTAATTCTCCATTCAAAAAAGCAGTTTTAACATCCATTTGATGCATAACAAGATCATGGATTGCAGCTAGAGAAATAAGTACACGAATAGATATAATCCTAGTTACTGGTGAAAAAGTGTCAAAGAAATCTATGTTTTCTCTTTATCTATACCATTTGATAACAAGTCTAGCCTTATATTTATCTATTGAACCATCTGGTTTTAATTTCTTCTTAAGTATTTGTGGATGCTGGTTTTTGCTCGAGGTCCACAATCAAGAATTAGTATGTTGGGGGCACTAGCGATCCTACAAAACAAAGGTAGAGTGAGCGTGGAGGTTACTGCCCACCAGTGTGGTGGGTGCCATAGGCACTCCGACGCTCAAGTCAATGATGAAGACGAGCTGTAAGTAATGGAAGAGCAAGACAAGAGATTACCTTGATCCCCGTGGATTACCTTGAGGGTGATGGGTGGGATATTCTGAGGGCTCTGGTGAGAATGAATAAGCTTTGGGTTGTAATACTTTTTATCCTCACCTCAAAAGTGGACTGCCTCTTCTATTTATATGCACTAGAGACGTAAACACATTTAATACATTTAATTATCTTGTCCGTTAGATGTTGGAAACGTCTGATCCACGAAAATGGGGGAAGTTATAAGTTCAAGCGTTTCGTGGGTTGGTAACTGATGAGTTAGGAGGCCATTTGGGTCAGTTATTTTCTTGGGTAAGGGCTTGTGGCTAGCTTTCAAATGGGCTTTCTTTGAGAGCTTTGGGTTCTTTAGGCTAATGGGTGATGAGTGTCAAACCTCTCTTTGTGTGTGGGTCTGAGAAGGTAATTGGGGCCAAAGTCTATTCTAGGTATTGTTTGAGAGAGTTGGGCTATTACTGACATATGGCATGAAGTGAAAGTCAAAAATACCCTTGGCCTAAATTTGGCTCGTACAGTTTGTCTCTTACTCTCTAAGTCTAGAAGTCTTTGACTTGGAGAGTATTTTTGTGCATGTCGAATGAAACTGGATGTAGGGTATTTTGCTAACTGACCGGCGTAAACACACACGTATAACGCAAGCGCACGTATCGTTCAAGTAGTATAAAAATATCGATCCCACGAGGACTTAATTCCTACTGTTGTTATTAATTATTGAATCTATTTAATTACAAATATCTAATTATAGGGAGAAGAGAATGATTGCTTGATTGGTTGAAAGTGGTTATAAATAAATAATAAAAAGATAAAAGAAAATACTAAGGAAAATAAAAGACATAAAGTTCTTAAGGTTGTGAATTCTTTTAATATCATTTAAAAGATGAAGTGATTATTTTATGTTGTGTAATAAATCAGTTTACTAACCTGGAACACTAAATTATGTAAAAGCCTCTTCCGATGGTCAACTACAAATACCCAATATAACCCAATTGAACCATATTCCTATGTCAACCACATTACCTGGATTCATTAAGTCTAAGTTCCAATTATGGCTACCCCCGCCCGACATGTATATTCCTATCCTGTAAGGAAATCTATTAAAGGGTTATCTATCCTCAAGGATGATCGTGGACTATTAAGTCTAAGGCTGAAACCTAAAATCCCTATGTCTAGTTCATTTTAGATTTACCATTTCAATCTTATTGGTGATCAGACAACAAGAAGCATTAAGCTTAAGACTTAATAAGTAAACTTATAAATTACCCAAACTATAAAATAATCCCTTATAAACTAGTGATATTAAAAGTCATCACAACCCCTAGATAACTAACACATAACTAGGACTAATAAAAACATAAAATAAAAGACATAAAATAAAAATACTGAAAAGTAAAATAAAATAAAATGTTAAGGTAAAAGGAATTATTTCTACTACTACTTATTTAGATATCTCCCATTAAAATAATATAAAAACTTGTGATTATTACCAGCCATATAGGCGGAACCAAAATAACCAGCCATAAAGGCGGAACCAAAATAACCAGCCATAAAGGCGGAACCAAAATAACCAGCCATAAAGGCGGAATATATGTTTTATTACCCACCGACCAATCTGGCGGTATCCTGATTAAGTCCAATTTAAATAGTAAATATATTATTTTTAAGGGAGATTAATCTAAATAGTAATAGTAAAACAAATTACCTTTCACCCGAACATAAGGAAATTACCTCATCACGGTAAATAGTAAAAACTGTAAAAAGTAAATAGTAAATAGTAAAAACTGTAAAAGAAAGTAAAAAGTAAAAATTAAATTACTATTATTACAAAACGTAATTAAAATTATTTACAAAACTAAAAAAAAGTAAAAACTTAAAGACTTTTAGAGAGAGAAACTCTCTCGTTAGAAGGAATTGAAGAGAGAGGACTGGACAACAATTTCTGAAATCGGATGCTGAATTTATAGGCGCGGATGGGGTGCGCGCGTCGCGACGCTCGCTGCGCGTCGCGCCGCGCGCTACAGTGACACGTGTCACTTGCTGATTCGTTGACTCAGATCTGATCCGCTGACGTGGCACTGTTCATGACGTCATTGCTTACGTCATCATGATGTGAGATTGTCGACAGCGTCTGATTTTGACACGTGGCATGGGCGCATTTTAGCACGGCCGTTGAGATGTTGACACGTGTCCTGGCGCACGTTAGCATAGATGATGATTGTCGGCACCGTAGGATGATGACACGTGGCAGCGCACGTTAGCAAGTCTTCTGTGATGGTGACACGTGGCACGGCGCACGTTAGCAAAGTCAACTTTTCAGATTCTGATCCCGTTGACCCCGGCGTATTTTAGCAGAACCGGCGCACGCTGGGCGTCGCGACGCCAAGGCTATGCGCGGCGCGACGCGCAGAAGACAAAATTATTCCAGTTGACGCATTTTTGACCGGTTTTGTCCCAAATTGCTTCCAGTGCTGTCCAAACTTTATTTATCTGCAAAATAACAACAAAACACATCAAAACGTTCATAAATCTCGAGAAACAATACAAAACATTAGGTCAAATGAGTGAGAAATAGTGGTATAAATACCACTCATCACACCCCCAAACCTAACATTTTGCTAGTCCTCGAGCAAAATAGAAAATAAAATAACATGAAAATAAACTTTAACTAAGCCACTTTCGTAGGGATCACGGTTGCATTTAGCATATGCAACAAGCCTTTAAACCCCTAGGTGTCCCTAGTGGACGAGTTGTAGTCTCGTGAGGGCTTACAGCAATGATACCCACAAACATTTTACAAAAGTAAAAAGTTAGTAAAACTAATGCACACAAAAGCAAAAAGACAAGCGAAAAGAGAATAAAGAAAGTTAATGACTAATCAGGTGAAAATTCTACTCCAAGTTACTAGTTGTTTTGTTTCTTTCTAAATTACCGAATAAGTAAATTCTCCGATTATTTTTACCATTCTTCATATACACAGCTAACAAAATATTAATCAACTCATTTTTGCCCACAACAGTCATAAGTGCAGTTGATAAGAGAGTAATATTTTTGTCCTAAAGTTTTATCAGATTTCACACCTTTTTGTAGTAATGGAATAATTTTTCTGATTTTTCTGATTTTTTTCTTTGATTTTTTCTCTATTTTTTTATTTATATACAATACCTTCCGTCTATGTAGCGAGCTTTGGGTCGGTGGCTCCCAAACCAGTTGGCTTTAGGGCACCAGGTGTTAAGACACCCCTACGAACTTAATTACTCAGACTTCAGATATATATATTTATATATATTTGCAGCATCTTCGATCCATGTAACGAGCTTTGGGCCAGTGACTCCCAAACCAGTTGGTTTTAGGGCACTAGGTGTTAAAACACCCTTACAGACTTAATAACTCGGATCTCGGACGTTTTTTTTTTTTTTTTTTTTTTTTTTTTACTCCATCACTATTTAGAGATGCTTCCTCCAATTAAACTATAGCACGGAATATTACAAACTTTTCAATTTTATCTCATGACTGTATGTTCCATGTAAGTTCATAATACCTGTCAACTGAACATATGAAGATTCATTTTAGTCAGATTTATGGAGAATTCACAAATTAAATAATTTAAAAGGAAATAAACAAAAATTAACTTGTTTTGAAATAAATGGTTTGAGATACGTATCAGGAGTAAAAACTCCTTACTCAGCTACCTCTCACCAATTTCACATTTTTAGTCAAAATAAAAACACAAAAATACAAAATATTTTTGTAATTTTTGAAAATTTTTCAATTTTTTTGTATTTTTCGAAAAATTTTGGACTAAAAATAAAAAACAATATACAAACTAAAACAAGGTACTAATCAACTAAATCCCTCCCCCAAACCTAAATGAGACATTGTCCCCAATGTCTTAAACAGTAAAAGGAGAGATAGAAGGTTGTACCTGGTTAGCTGAAATCTACAGGAAATTAAAGGTTAAGATCCAGATTAATTCGACGCCTCTTACCACGATCGTCCTCAGACCAATTTATCTTTGATAGGATATGGTCAACTTGTGGTTCATAGGCAATGAGTTGGTCTATTAGATCCGGAGCAAGTCGGGCAGTGAAGAGGAGTTCTTTCATAGGTTTTGACACGAACCCATTTCTCCGAGCATCATCAAGAAACACACAAAGAAAATCATAAAATCCATCAACGTTGAGTAGTCCAAATGGTTTCTGGTGTATGTTCAGGTTCGCCCAAGATAGTACAACAAAAATTTCCTCCAATGTACCCAAGCCACCTGGCAAGGCAATAAAAGCATCAGCACGGTTAATCATTTCTACCAGGCGTTCAGACATACCTGATACGATTAGTTCCTCTCCGTTTGATGATCCAATAAGATTCGCCTCTGCCAAGGGTTTTGGGACGATTCCCAAAACGTGACTGCCTCCATCCTGTACGGCCTTTGAAACGATCCCCATAAGTCCGAGATTGCCTCCGCCATATATTAAGTGCATATTCCTTGCAGCTAAAACTCGACCCAATTCCCGTGCTGCTTCTATGTATTGTGGTTTAGTACCAACAGTACTACCGCAAAACACACAGATGTTTTCAACTCGTCTTCTTGAAGTGGCTTTCATTTTTTTATGTATTTCTTTATCAAATCAAGATGCATTCAAAAGTGCAATGACGGGCTGAATTTATAGTACCTGAAAAAGGGTGAGTAATAATAGCACTAGTATCTTCCAGAGGACGTTTGTTAGCTAAACAACAAAAGAAATCGTGAAAGGTCAAAAAGTCTGGATCCTGTCTACGAAAATAAAGATAATTACAACAGAAAAGCGAATCAAAGCAATAATTAAGGTAACGGAATTGTGTATGCAATACGCCACTCGCTTAGTATAAATTCATTAGAATGCGTCTCAAGTTTTCATTCTTTATTCAGCCATCGCTAATGAATTATTTCTCATCTTTGATTGCCAAACACAATTTCTTCTGTCTTAAAATGCTTCGTTTGTGCCTTTCCCTACAAAAATAACACACAAAATTAAAAAGTTCACACAAAACATGAAAAAATAAATTACAGCAAATTGCATGGGTTGCCTCCCTGCTAGCGCTAAATTTTTCGTCTTCAGCCAGACGTGAATGAAATTCATCTGTTAAGGAGGTTTCAATGTCGTTTTGGATGTCCGATTAAAGACAATCCCGTGAGCGTTGCTTTTGAATGGTCTCTTCCAACGGTAAAGTGGCAAAAGGAGTTTTGTTCTATTCAGTGCTCGTGCCACCTTTTTACTCCTTGTTGTTCCAGAAGTTCCTGAAATGAAAGAAAGAAAATCAGGAGGTCTCGTATGATGTTTGACTTGGAATAGAAGTTCCATTCTGTCAAACTTCTGGGTGATATCTTTGATTTGTACTCCCCAACACAGCGATGTTTTTCCTGAATGTTCTGGATCTTTATTTTGGTCTGACTGTTGCTCTTCCATTTGCTCTGTTTCTTGCTCCACCTTTTCTTCACAGATGTATTTTAAAATTTCCATATTCAGTTCTTCATCTGTCATCTGTGAAATACATGTTTCAAAATTGTCAACCTGAAAATGAAAAGAAATGTTAGATTTTAGGTCTTCATCCTCTGATTTGACTGGATTGGATGGTTCAGGAAGATCTTCTTCAAACATCGTTGCAAAGCATTCTCCAAGATCTTCATTTTGAGGCTTGAAGATTTGATCCTCCGTTGTTGGTGCAGTTGGTAGAAATGGATCAGCTTCCTCCTCGTCAGAGTCAGAATAATAGAAATCAAATCGAGACTTTGCCGGTTCGGGTTCTTGAACTACCTCTGATTCTTGATACTGCTCAGCCTCATCCTCTGTTATGATGTCATGATGAATCTGAGGATATTCGAAGGCTTCTTCAGTATTGTTTGAATTTGCTCCGTGAGATATTTGATTCAGGTTATCTGTTAATTGTCTGATCTGATCTGTCATTCTCTGTATAGACACCGTTTGACTCTGAATTTGTGTATCAAAACGAGCTGTCTGTTCTTTGAACATGTGAATCAATTGATCTTCCATGGATGGTTCTGGTTCTTAATAAGGATTGAAGGAAGATGGTGGATAAGATGAAAAATGTGGTTCTGTGTAATGTGATGGCTCGTCATACCATGAAGGATCTTGATAGTTCTGCCACCCTGGATGGTAGTTGTATTCGCAATAATCGCTTGGGTGGTCACCATTACATATATCACATCTCCACATTGAGTTCTGTTGAGCAAATGTAGTATTGCTTGATTCTGGCATCCAGTGATAATCATTGGGCTCGACAACAGGCCTCAGAAAACCGGAATGTTGCTCCCAGATTTGGGGTGTATCTTCTTGTAAAGCACGTAATCTTTCAATCTCCCAGTAATGTTCCATTTTTAAGTCACCTGAAATCAAAAGAAAGAAATAAAAATTACAGATAAAAAGAAAATTAGATATAAGTAAATTAGATAGCTTCAAAATTAACAACTCAAGAAATATAAGTCCCCGGCAACGGCGCCAAAAACTTGACCGGCGTAAACACACACGTATAACGCAAGCGCACGTATCGTTCAAGTAGTATAAAAATATCGATCCCACGAGGACTTAATTCCTACTGTTGTTATTAATTATTGAATCTATTTAATTACAGATATCTAATTATAGGGAGAAGAGAATGATTGCTTGATTGGTTGAAAGTGGTTATAAATAAATAATAAAAAGATAAAAGAAAATACTAAGGAAAATAAAGACATAAAGTTCTTAAGGTTGTGAATTCTTTTAATATCATTTAAAAGATGAAGTGATTATTTTATGTTTGTGTAATAAATCAGTTTACTAACCTGGAACACTAAATTATGTAAAAGCCTCTTCCGATGGTCAACTACAAATACCCAATATAACCCAATTGAACCATATTCCTATGTCAACCACATTACCTGGATTCATTAAGTCTAAGTTCCAATTATGGCTACCCCCGCCGACATGTATATTCCTATCCTGTAAGGAAATCTATTAAAGGGTTATCTATCCTCAAGGATGATCGTGGACTATTAAGTCTAAGGCTGAAACCTAAAATCCCTATGTCTAGTTCATTTTAGATTTACCATTTCAATCTTATTGGTGATCAGACAACAAGAAGCATTAAGCTTAAGACTTAATAAGTAAACTTATAAATTACCCAAACTATAAAATAATCCCTTATAAACTAGTGATATTAAAAGTCATCACAACCCCTAGATAACTAACACATAACTAGGACTAATAAAAACATAAAAATAAAAGACATAAAATAAAAATACTGAAAAGTAAAATAAAATAAAATGTTAAGGTAAAAGGAATTATTTCTACTACTACTTATTTAGATATCTCCCATTAAAAAATATAAAAACTTGTGATTATTACCAGCCATATAGGCGGAACCAAAATAACCAGCCATAAAGGCGGAACCAAAATAACCAGCCATAAAGGCGGAACCAAAATAACCAGCCATAAAGGCGGAATATATGTTTTATTACCCACCGACCAATCTGGCGGTATCCTGATTAAGTCCAATTTAAATAGTAAATATATTATTTTTAAGGGAGATTAATCTAAATAGTAATAGTAAAAGAAATTACCTTTCACCCGAACATAAGGAAATTACCTCATCACGGTAAATAGTAAAAACTGTAAAAAGTAAATAGTAATAGTAAAAACTGTAAAAGAAAGTAAAAAGTAAAAATTAAATTACTATTATTACAAAACGTAATTAAAATTATTTACAAAACTAAAAAAAAGTAAAAACTTAAAGACTTTTAGAGAGAGAAACTCTCTCTTTAGAAGGAATTGAAGAGAGAGGACTGGACAACCATTTCTGAAATCGGATGCTGAATTTATAGGCGCGGATGGGGTGCGCGCGTCGCGACGCTCGCTGCGCGTCGCGCCGCGCGCTACAGTGACACGTGTCACTTGCTGATTCGTTGACTCAGATCTGATCCGCTGACGTGGCACTGTTCATGACGTCATTGCTTACGTCATCATGATGTGAGATTGTCGACAGCGTCTGATTTTGACACGTGGCATGGGCGCATTTTAGCACGGCCGTTGAGATGTTGACACGTGTCCTGGCGCACGTTAGCATAGATGATGATTGTCGGCACCGTAGGATGATGACACGTGGCAGCGCACGTTAGCAAGTCTTCTGTGATGGTGACACGTGGCACGGCGCACGTTAGCAAAGTCAACTTTTCAGATTCTTTGATCCCGTTGACCCCGGCGTATTTTAGCAGAACCGGCGCACGCTGGGCGTCGCGACGCCAAGGCTATGCGCGGCGCGACGCGCAGAAGACAAAATTATTCCAGTTGACGCATTTTTGACCGGTTTTGTCCCAAATTGCTTCCAGTGCTGTCCAAACTTTATTTATCTGCAAAATAAAACAAAACACATCAAAACGTTCATAAATCTCGAGAAACAATACAAAACATTAGGTCAAATGAGTGAGAAATAGTGGTATAAATACCACTCATCACTAACTGAACCTGACGAAGGCTCAAAGCTAATTCACACGACATTGTCGTACGGGCTGAAGGAAGTGCATGTCTTCAATTGACTCGACGTGAGTCATTGGGGGATGTCCCCTGTCGACTGTACCAGATGAAGGTTCAAGAGATAATTCACACTATATTATCGTATGGACTGAGGGAAGTCCATATCTTCATTGACTCAACGTGAGTCATTGGGGGATGTCCCCGGTCGACTGAACCAGATGAAGGTTCATGAGATAATTCACACGATATTGTCGTATGGACTGAGGGAAGTCCATATCCTTAGTTGACTCGATGTGAGTCATTGGGGGATGTCCCCGGTCGACTGAACCAGATGAAGATTCATGAGTTATTTCACACGACAATATCGTATGGACTGGAGGAAGTCCAAGTCCTCAATTAACTCGACATGAGTCCTTCAAGGGATGTCCCCGGTCGACTGAACCAGATGAAGGTTCATGATCTAATTTCACTCGACAATCCATGTCATCAATTGACTCGACATGAGTCCGTGGGGGATGTCCCTGGTCGACTGAACCAGATGAAGGTTCATGAGCTAATTTCACTCGACAATCCAAGTCATCAATTGACTTGATATGAGTCCGTGGGGGATGTCCCCGGTCGATTGAACCAGATGAAGGTTTGTGAGATAATTCACACGACATTGTCGTATGGACTGAGGGAAGTTCATGTCTTCAGTTGACTCGACATGAGTCCTTGGGGGATGTCCCCGGTCGACTGAACTAGATGAAGGTTCAGGATCATCCCCATACTACGGGTCAAAGGACTAGAGGAGTTTTCAATGTCTTCTGGACCAGATGAAGGCCAGGTCTTGAACTTGACTCTACATGAGCCATGGGGAATGTTCCCAGTCGAATGAACCAGATGGAGGTCAGGATCATCCCCATACTACGGGCCAAAAGACCAGGGGAGTCTTCAATGTTGTCTGGACCAGGTGAAGGCCATGAGACTACGGTCGATTGAGCCTGATGAAGGTCCATGTAAATATTCATTCTACCTGACCTGATGAAGGTCATGAGACTACGGTCGAATGAACCTGATGAAGGTCCATGTGAATCTTCATTCTAACTGACCTGATGAAGGTCATGAGACTACGGTCGAATGAACCTGATGAAGGTCCATATGAATCTTCATTCTACCAGACCTGATGAAGGTCCAAATATCTTTCATTATCATACTAATGGACCTGATGAAGGTATATGATAGTCTTCACTCTACAGACCTGATACAGGTCCAAGAATCTTTCCTTCTCATACTACTAGACCTGATGAAGGTCTATGAAGGTCATCACTAATTCTCCTGATAAGGGTCCATGAGACTACGGTCATATGGAATTGTCGAATGGACTTGATAAAGGTCCAAGAAGGTCATCACTCCTCACTCTACTAGACTTGACAAAGGTCAATGAGGGTTGTCATTCCTCATTCTACAAGATCTGATAAAGGTCAATGAGGGTATAATTCCTCATTGTACAAGACTTGTATTCTGAGGATCATTTCGTCTGAAGACCATGAGACTATGGTCGAATGAACCTGATGAAAGTCCATGTGTGTCATGTCGAGTGAGACATTCGCCTTATGCTGAGTGTAGTGCCCAGTGGGACATTCACCTCATGATGAATCTTCATTTGAAGCATATTCCTTTAGCCGAGACTACATCATTGTAGTGTCGAGTGGGACACTCACTTATTGTATCTTCATCTAGAGCATCTTCCTTGAACCGAGACTACATCTTTGTAGTGTCGAGTGGGATAACATCCTCATGATGTGTATTTATGTAATGTTGATTGGAACCTTAGGTAGCTCAGCCTACCTATTTGTCGTGTCGAATGAAACTCCAGCCAATAGTTGATCATTCCTCCATGTCGTGTCGACTAGAACCTTAGCCCCTAACTAAGACATGTTCCTTATCGTGTCGAGTGGTGCTTCAGCCCCTAGCTATGAGTTCTTCCTTGTCGTGTGGAGTGGAACCTCAACTTCTAGCCAAGACTTATTCTTTGTCGTTTCGAGTGGATTCTCTGTCAGATACTAAGCCTTCTTACATGTCGTGTTGAATGACACATTTGCCTCATGCTAGGTCTTCTTCCATCTCATGTCGAATGAAATCTTAAACAAGTGTCAAACCTCATACGTGGATTGTCGAGTGGAATCTTTACTCAATACTAAACCATCATATATGTAGTGTCGATTATGATCTTTAGCGAGTGACAAGCTACATATAGTAATGTCAATTGGGACATCATTAACAACACACTAATGTCGAGTGGGACATCCCTAACAAGTCTCATGCCACACATTGTGAATGCCGACTGAGACATCCATAATAATTACCAAGTTGTGAATTGTAGTGTTGACTGGGACACCCATAGCAGGTCTCATACTATAAATTGTAATGCCAACTATGACATATATTACAAGTCTCAAACTATACACTAATGTCGAATGGGACATCCCTAACAAGTCTCATGCCTTACTGATGTCGACTGAGATATTTTTAAAATGTGCAAGCCATACCTGGTAAAGTTGATTGGGATGTCCATGCCAAGTCTTCATTAGAGTATTGTCCATCGGGATATCCTCTTCATGCCAACTCTTCATACACGTAGTGTTGATTGGGGCGATCATGCCATATACATTGTTTCATCATATCAGTGATAGAAAAAATGATTCTATTGGAGGGAAGCTTCTTGTTCCTTTTTTAGTCGGTTGAGAGAAGTATGTCAATTGGGCCAGATGATTTTTTATGTTGTCGATTGGAGCAAATGAGTTTCTCCCTAAGTTTGAGTTTTGTGAAAGACAAGTTTTTTTTTTAAAGTAACCAATGAGTACTTGTTTGGGAAGCTATGATGTCCCAATGTGATAATGGGTTGCCTATGATTTTTTGTGTGGTCTAATTGCGTCTAGTGACATCTTATTGAGATATATTACTAGCACATCATTTATTATATCGCTTGGGAGGATTCGAGCTTCTCTAATTGTGATGGCTGATGAAACTTTCTCTCTTCTTGTTCCTCTTATTCTCCTCCCACCTGATCTCGATTTGGGCTCGAGTCATGACTTGATCCATAGTGTAGCATCAAAATTTAGTGAGCTTTTTGTAGAGTCCACTTTCTGAAAGTAATCCATTTCTGAATGCTTCCACTGCAATAGGCTGATAGAGATCTGGGATTGTTATCATCTCTTTATTGAAGCAAGCCACGTAGCTTCGCAAGGACTCCCATCTCCGCTGTTGGATGGAATTGAGATCATTGGTGGCCTTCTCAAGCTTGTAAGAACTTGCAAAATATTTCACAAATTTGTCTGCTAGCTGTTGGTAAGATTCGATGGATCTGTATGGGATATTGACGAACTAGGGGAGGGCAGGACCAACTAATATTTCTTCAAATCCTCTGCACATTCTAACCTCCCATTGGTAGGGTGCCAAGCCGGTTGACATCATTTTGTATTTGTAATTGACCAATGGTCATCTGGGACTGTGAATCCATCATACAGCTTCATATCTGGTGGACTGAACTTTCATTGGAGTTCGATGGAAGTAATGGATCCCAAAAAGGGAGTATCTGAGATCGAGCCGGCTCGACTTTTTCTTACTGGTAGTCTGACACCAGGTAGGCTGGAGAGAATTGCATCTTTGAACTCCTTCATTTCCTTGCGCATGGTGGAGGCAACTTACTGTGCTTGGTCGGTTATATGTCGTCTTATCCTTGATTTGGTGGATGGTTGTTTGATGGCGGATTGTCGTTTGTACCTTATTGAATACCCCTAGAAGACCGGTTGTGATTAGAGGATTGCTGGGATGGTCTGGAATGTCAAGATGTTGAGAGGTTGAAGAGATTTGCTTTAACTGCTTCTGTAGGTTTGCGTTGGAGTTTCGCATGGTCAGGTTCTCTTCTTCTAAAGTTCGTAACCGTTCTTGGAGCATGGCTAATTGTACTGCCACAGGGTCTAGTGTCTGTTCACTGCTAGAAGCTATAAGTAATCGTGCTTTTAGTGACCGTAGTCTGAGTGATATTTGTCTGCTATGAATCGCTAAGGCCCCACGGTGGGCGCCAAATTGTGGATGCTGATTTTCACTCGAGGTCCACAATCGAGAATTAGTAGGTTTGGGGCACTAGCGATCCTGCAAAACAAAGATAGAGTGAGCGTGGAGGTTACTGCCCACCGGTGTGGTGGGTGCCGTAGGCACTCCGATGCTCAAGTCAATGATGAAGACGAGCTGTAAGTAATGGAAAAGCAAGACTAGAGACTACATTGATCCCCGTGGATTTCCTTGAGGGTGATGGGTCGGAGGTTCTGAGGGCTCTGGTGAGAATGATTAAGCTTTGGGTTGTAATACTTTTTGTCCTCCCCTCAAAAGTGGATTGCTTCTTCTATTTATATGCACTAGAGACGTAAACACATGTAATACATTTAATTGTCTTGTCTGTTGGATGTTGGAAACGTCTAATCCACGAAAATGGGGGAAGTTATGAGTTCAAGCGTTTCGTGGGTTGGTAACTGGTGAGTTAGGAGGCCATTTGGGTCAGTCATTTTCTTGGGTATGGGCTTGTGGCTAGCTTTCAAATGGGCTTTCTTTGAGAGCTTTGGGTTCTTTAGGCTAGTGGGTGATGAGTGTCAGGCCTCTCTTTGTGTGTGGGTCTGAGAAGGTAATTGGGGCCCAAGTCTATTCTAGGTACTGTTTGAGGGAGTTGGGCTATTATTGACATAGGGCCTGAAGTGAAAGTCAAAAATACCCTTGTCCCAAATTTGGCCCGTACAGTATCCATTTACAACCTATGGTTTTACATCATAAAGGTAAATCTACTAAATGTCAAGTCCTATTAGACTCTAAAGAACTCATTCAATCTTCTATTGCTTCTTGCCACAAATCAACATATAAAGATGACAATGCTTTTTTAGAGTAGTATGATCTTCTTCTAAGGTGTATGCATAGAAGTCAGAATCAAAATCTTTAATTATTTTTGACTGTTTACTCCTTCTAGGTATAGATTCAATTTCCTTATCAGATTCATTATGTTCTACTATTAGATTCATACTAGAAGATGAGCCATCACTATTCTTCAAAATAAAAGAAAATTTATTCTCAAAAAAATCAGCATCAACAGATTCAATTACAATATGATTTTTCAAATCATAAAATCTATATGCTTTACTATTAACAACATAACCAATGAAAACACATTCATATGTCCTACTAGCTAGTTTAATCCTCTCAGGGTCAGGAATTCTAACATAGGCAAGACAATCCCAAGTTCTAAAGTATGACAAGTTAGGTTTTCTATTTTTCAAAATTTCATAAGGTGAAGCTTTATCATTTGACTTATGAACTCTATTCAAAACATAATAAACGGTCAATAAAATTTCTCCCCACCAAAATGAGGCAACACCAGAATTAAGTAAAATATAAACTACAGATTCAACGTCAGTTCTATTTTTCCTTTCGACTTTTCCATTAATTTAAGGAGAATAAGGTACAGTTTTCTCATGAATATTATCATGCAATTTATAGTATTCAATAAATGTGTACAATCTATTCAGTGTCTCTATCATTTAAATTGATTTTCAATTTCTGATTGAAATATTTTAAACGTATCAAACGCTTCATTTTTATTTTTCATAAGATAACACATGCATAGTTTGAACATTATCAATAAACGTGATAAAATATCGTTTTCCACCTCTAGTCAATTTTCCATTAAACTCGCAAATGTCTGAATCTATTAAGTCTAGTGGTTCTAATTCTCTAATTACGTATTTTGTGGAGTTTTAGTAATATTTGCTTGACTATAGAATTCACATTTCCAAAATAATTCAGATTTTATTCAGGAATTAAACCTAAGTTACTCATATTCTTAATAATGCGTTTATTAATATGAGAAAGTTGAACATGCCAAACATTAAAAGAAAACAACATGTAAGCAGAAGAATCAATTTTATTAATAACAACATTGAGTTTGAACATTCCATCAGTAGCATAACCCTTTTCCCACAAAAATATTATTTTTAGTGAGTGTATACAAATCAACCCCAATAGTTTGTGTAAACCCAGCCTTGTTCAGGAGATAACAGGAAACCAAGTTCTTCCTTATCTCATGAGTGTGCAACACATCCTTGAGAATAACAGTCTTCCCAGAGGTGAACTTCAGTTTCACGTCACCAGTCCCACCAACCATAGTGGTGTGGGAGTTACCTAGCAGTACTTTCTTGTTCGCAGCTTCCGCATATGACTTGAACAAAGAACGATCATAACAGACATGACGAGAAGCTCCCGTGTCAACCCACCAACCCTCGGATCCACCAACTATGTTGATATCAGAGATTATAACAACAAGTTGGTCTTCGGTAAAGTTCGTTTGTGGAGCAGAACGCTTATTCCGGCAATTCCGGGCAAGATGCCATGGTTTGCCACAGTTGTAGCATTTGAACTAGCTATTATCATTTCTTGAGGGAGGTTAGTGCTTGTTCTGGTTATCTCGAGTTTTTTTTTTTGAGGTTTTGGTGGTTGTGGTTTTGGTTGTTCTTAGGGGTAAACTTTTCTTCATTTATTTACTATCAGGACTACTGAGACATGTTTCTTATTATTTGACACAACTATGACCTCTTCTTTTTGATCCTGTTTGCGTGCTTCTTCTTCTGTGCGAAGGTGGCTAACAAGACTTTCTAGGGAAAATTCCTTAGTTTTATGTCTAAGTGTACCTTTAAGTCTTTTCAGGATGGAGGAAGTTTATTAATGATGACAACTACTTGGAATTATTCATCTAGAGACATACCCTCAGATATAATCTCATGGGCTATTTTTTGTAGTTCATGGGATTGGGTTTCTATAGATTTATCATCTACCATTTGGTACCTAAGATAACGAATAACATCATATTTTTTAGACCCAACCACTTCAATATCATATTTATTCTGAAGGGCGTCTTAGACATCCTTAGCAATTTTTCTAGAACTATATATATCGTATAATTCATCAGACAGACCATTAAGTATATAGTTTTTGCATATAAAATTGTTTTCCTCCTAATTTTCATGCTTACTAATTTGAACTACGACAGGGTCATCAGGCAGTTCCGGTTTTTCAGACATACAGAAGTTTGCTAGCTTTTTAATAGTGAGGAAGAACGTCATTTTTAATCTCCAACGTTTAAAATGAAATCCTTAAAATCGAAAAGGTTTATTAAAAAATGCTCAAGGCAGTGCAGGATCACCGGTATGCCAATATTAGGGGCCGGGATGCCGGTCTCAGTGCAGAAACTCGGGATTTGAAGATTTAAAAATATTTTACACCTAATGCATCTATATGAATGTGCATGAGTCATATGAGCTTAGAGTAATTGAATTATAGACTCACTTACAATGAGAGCTCTAACCTATAAGACTATTTGATATCTTCGTTAAGTTTTTGAGTCTTCACATTCATTTGCTCTTCACAACCAATTTGCTTCTGACATCTTTTTATAATGCTCGCGATTACGCGTCGAAGTCCCTTGCGTTGCATCATCAAAATCCATCATTGAGAATATGTCATTAACAATAACACCGGTAAGAATCCATGGAAGAACAAAACACAACAAAATATATGTGCCATTTTATCAGCAATAAAATCGGCAACGGGGAGTTCATTCTAAAGTGTATACCCATAAAGAATCAAGCTGATATCAATAACCAAGCTCTGTGCAATCATAGATTTTAATATCTGAGGAAATAACGAAATCAATGTCTTTACAGACAC
>SKCR01019204.1:0-66963 GCA_019454045.1 Zanthoxylum bungeanum | reverse complement strand
AACCAATATTGTCAATAATTAATCTAGATCTAAATCAAGTTTTAATCATTAGATTTCAATTTATTTATTATAATAGAAGCGAGTTTAATCTAAGTTTTCATTATAAAAGCTTCACCGTTACCCCAGCAGAAAAGAAATTAGATACTCATTTTGTAATTAAACAACTCGTAATTTTGTTAATGAAAGAAGAAGACATTACTGAAAGCTTTAAATAAAAATAAGCACTCAAGACACTCTCTTCCAAAATCTATACAGAAGTCGGAAAGAAAAGCATGAAAATTTCTTCTACTGGACCCCTCAATATATAGGTAGAATTTGGTCTGTGCGTCGCAATGCCAAGGCTTCCACGCGTCGCGATGCGAGTGCAACGATGGGGACACGTGTTCAGAGAATAGCGCATTTGGCGGTGTCTTCATTCTATTTGGCGAGTTACGACGCGCCAAGGTTTCCACGGGTCGCGATGTGAGTGCCACGATGGGGACACATGTTGAAAGAATAGCGTGTTTGGCGGTGTCTTTGTTTTACTAGGCGTGTCGTGACGCGCCGTCACTTCTGTGTCGCGACGAGGAAGCTAAATTTTCATTTTTACCCTTTTTCAAGTCTGGTTTGTCCTGTCGAGCTTCCGAGCAGTATTTTACCTATCAAATAATATAAAATAACACAATAAAAACACTCAAAACATAAATTAAAATATTATTTCACAAACGTGTCAATTTAAGGGGATTAGTGAAACTATAAATGTAAAATGATTGACTTATCGTATAATAAATATACACTTTTTAGTATTCATCATTTAGAAAAGAAATATTTTCAAAGAATGGTTTTATGTTTTCGAGGTATGGGGGAAAACCCCCCTCAGTGTTGGACAATTATGACCTATAGCGTCACTATTTGTACAGATCATGGTGTTGTTATACAAATTAACTATGTGACCAAGGAGATTGCTCTCTTATCATTTGTGATTAGATCACCAAGATGTATAAATAATAGGAGGTCACTGTGATTTGTTCCTGGATTGAGAAGATATGAGACAATATCAATCCACGAAGGATAAATCATAAATATCCCTAGTCAGAGTATTATCGAGATTGGACATCGATAATGCGTAAAAGACTAGTATTACACTTGTGCGCGTTGTGAGGGCACGACGACATAGTTCTCATATATTTAGGTATAGGATACTCATGCAAGTGTAATAGGAGGTTGTGTTTTACCGATGGTACGGGAAACAGCTTCGCTCTGGAAAGACCCCCTCGAAATTCCATTGGTAGTATGACTTTGAGTCTATGGAAGTCCGAAATCAGGGTAGGTGTATTTGGTCTTAACTTGAGACTTCCACCCTAATACTTGCGACAATCAATATACTTTGGTTGTGGTCGTCCAGGGCTTTAACAGGTTCTGTGTACGCCTCTGCTGGGTATATTGAGAATCGCAGTGTGTTGGGTGTGATGTCAAGACGGAAGTATCACTCCAGTCATATGGAGATGATGATCGCGCATGGATACAAAACTGGTTCTCTAAAGGGTTGCAACCATCGGGATAATATGACTTGGTCATGATTATCCGATAACAAAGAGACTAGTTGCTCGTAATCCGATATATGCTTCGTACGGGGCAGACACTATACTAGCCCCAGGCCTTGCATGTGATCATTCGATACTGGATCGAAATACGCAATACTACGTATACTACGCCTGATATAGATCGCTTATTCCTATAAACATGTTTTGGAGAATTGGGTAGGCATGGCGCTTTGCTAGAAGCCAACCTTGTCTTGTAAATCGGTATAAACGTAGTACTAGGTACTTACGTGTTCGGATAGTCCGACGACCGGATTTACTGCCAACATATCCGGGGATCTCATGGGTCGCTTCCCGAAGATTCACCGATGACGTATGACTCGCACTTTAATTAATCTGGGATTAATTAGAAGAGAGAGAAAATTAATCTGGGATTAATTGCAGAGATATTTTTATCTGGGATAAAATATCATTTAAAGAGAGATAACGATTAGTTTGGAATTAATCGATAAAATAATATATTCGATATATTATGCGAAATTGGATTTCGACGTTGAATTAAAATTAGATTTTAATTCGGGCGAACGAGTTAATTTGGAATTAATTCGTAAGCGACATAAATAGTGATTTCGCTAGGCATAATCATTTAATTACGTCGCAACATAAAATTCGTTAATTTGGAATTAGCGAACCCGAGCCCGCGATTGTTTGCGAGCGCATTCGCATTTCGAATTCGAGTGCGGCACGCAAGTCAAATCAAGCGTCAAATCGCTAGTCGCATCAAGCGTCAAATCATTAGTCACTTTGAGTGATGTGACAACTTGTCACATTGATTGATTGAGTGATGTGAATAGTTGATGTGGGTTGTTGGAAGCCATAAATTGCCATTTGACTTTTGGAAAGAAAATTGGTAAATCATTTAATTGATTTTAGAAAATTAATTAAATGTGTATTAGATACACTTTTCCTCCAACCAACCACAACTCTCTCTTCCTCACTTCTCTCTTCTTCACGCCCATTTGGGCTGTTTTTGTTTTGTTTTTTGCTGGGCAAAATCGACAGTGAAGGGAAGGAAAATGTGGTGATTTTGTGGCAAAATCATCAAGAGCTAGCACTTCGAGAGACATGCGAAGGTGATAGGGAAGTCCACCCATGAGCATGGAAGTTTATCACAAAGCTTGGAGCTTAGAGGATGACCAAAATGCCGAATTTGAGGACTGCATTTTCAGCCACTGCCGAGAGCTTAGAGGAGGTAGAAATCGATTTTGTTGTCCACCGCGTCGCTCAACCGATCGATGTAAGTATTCCGCAACTTCCTCGATTTGTATTCGCACATATTTCTTGCTTGTTATTCGATCCTCGGGACCGTAGAAACTCCAACAATGGTATCAGAGCGGAGTAAAAGCATGAAATTTGATTTAGGGCTTAAAATTGGGTAAATTGATTTTGAGCATTATTTAATGAAATTGGATGATTGAGTATGCTTAAATGTGTTTTAATTAAGGATTGATTGGATCAATTTGATGAAAATGGTTTGGAACATTTTTCCCCAAAATCCTTTGCTTGGCCGAATGGATAAGTTCCCTAATTGTCTTGGATTTTTGATTTTTGATTCTTTGGGTGAGTTGGAATCAATTGGAAATGTTGATTTAATGTTTAATTGGATTCAATTAGATTGGATTTAAAATTTGACATAAAAATCCTCATATTACCGAGACTTGAATAAGCATGAATGGGTTTGATTTTTGTTAAATTGTGTTAGACATGATTTAATGTTGATGAGCATGATTAATTAGGCTAATTGATGTTATAAAAATGTTAATTGGGTAATTAATTATGTAATGCACTTTGTTTAATTAAATTGTGAAATTGGATTTTTTGTAATTTAATAAACGGGCTTAATTTTGGAAATTGGGCTTTTAAAGTTGTTATTGGGCTTATTGGGTTTGGTTGTACCAAGTTAGGTTTAGGCTAAATTGGTTGGATCCAATTGGCCCAAAACCATTTCCCTAAAGCCCAAATGCGACTAATGGACCTTTAAAGTTTAATTGGGCCTAATGGGCCTAAATTGATTTCTAGGCTTATGGGGTTATTCCTTGATTGGGCTTTTGTTATTGGGTTTGACCAGAGTTGACCAAAAGTCCACGCCTTAAGAAATTAATTAAAAGCCCATTGGACTTTAATTAAATTAATGTTGGACGTTAATCGGGCTTTGAGACCCGTAACGATTAAATTAGGAATTTAAGTCGTAAAAGGTTTATTAATAAAGTATAGTATTTAATTTGGAATTAATAAAAAATAGATTAGTATTAAATACATATTAAATTAGATTTAATGTTGTAGTTTAATTTAATTCAAGAATTCGTACTTTGAGTACTTATTCGCAAAACGAGTTTGCCTCGTGCAAAATCAAATCGTTGTTTGAACATTGAATTGTCACTAATTATCAGATTAATTAATTTGATTAGATTGATTGATAACATACTTGTGTGAATAGATGGTTGCGATGCATGAATAATGTATATCAGATGGATATTAGATGGGTGGGGCAATTTTAGAAATTGTTGTAATAAATTTGGAATTTATTAATTGGACCTGCGTGTCCAGCCTATTACCTCCTTACTCTATGTATTCTCTTCTCACCTATTCCCCTCAATGTAAATGAGGTTTCTTTAGAAGTGTAGTGTAACGGGTAGAAGTAATACTTGTGCTAGCGGGAGAGAAGAAAGAGAGAGATTTGATCTAGGATCAATGTGTTAAGTATCCATCCACATATCATTATTATTTTATTATACGCGCTTTATTATATATTTAGAATGTATGTATAAGGGTGTATGATGATGAGACCTTAACAAAGATAATAAATTGGTTGCCAATTTGCACGCGAAAAATCCTCACAAATATTAAGCGTTTTTCCTTCTATTGAGTGATTGTTACTCAAGATCTAAGACTGGCATTGGTTTGTTGGCCAAAGTCAAGGCCTTTGACCGTCGAAGATGTGTTTGAATCACGAGAGCTTTGTTCCATATTGGTGTCTTGTCCAAGTTATGGTTTGTTGGCCAAAGTCAAGACACTTCTTCTCCATCGACATTGATTACGAAGCTTTCCATGGTCAATAGGTTCCGCTTAACTGGGATCACTAAGTTTGTTGTGCCAAAGCCAAGGCTTAATTGATTCAGAGGAAAAAGGTTAGGCAATATATTGGATATATTGGCATATATAAGATATATGTTTCGGACTTGGATGTCCCCCTAATGGATCTAGGAATGGATTGGATTCAATTGATATTAGAGATGTACCTAGTTAATACAATTTGTTGGACAAAGTCAAGATTGTGTGATATTTAACGGGATCCTAGCCCACTAGGAAACACAGTTTCCCGAGTACTCGACAGAGGGTTAGAGGCTCGCCGAAAAATAGTGGGAGGCAAGAATTGAATTTGCAATATTCTTTTAATCACTTACCATACGCGCTCAAACAAATATCATTCGTCAAATAAATTAAATGTTAGTTGGACTAATATTTAAAATGTTGTTTTATAAAACAGTTGGACTGTATTCAAACTATTCAATTATAGTTGATTAAATAGTTGGACTATTGTAATCATTATAATAAATAGTGCCGAAATCGTTGATTAAATAGTTGGACTATTAGAATCAAGATAAAATTGAAAGATTGACATTTAAAACATAATCCTAGGGAAAATGTATTTAAATGGTTTAATTTTCAAATTGGCAATAAATTTCAGGATGGTCCTGGAAACTAATTAGTTACTTTATTTGATAAAATAACATATTAGGCCTAAGCCCTGAGTTAAGAAAATAGTAGAGCATGATATTTGGAAGATTCATGTAATGATAACTTTAATGCTTAATCCATTAAGCTTGCCAAATAGACTCCTTAATTTCTTAATCAGAACTAAGGATTAGATCCTTAAAGTATGATAATGAAATTGAAGGATCTTCATAGATCTATCTTTAGATCTTAGAAGTACAAATTGTAATAATTAAACTCTTGGAGAGTTAATGACTATTCTCAAGGAGACAAAGTCAAAATTTGCAATAAGGCAAGTAGCGCAAGGCGCATCTTACTTCGATATTCTAGAAACCCGAGGCTTGGCCAAAGGCTTCTGGGATATGGAAAAGGGCAAAGGAAAAATATTATAATCTTCTGGGAAGATAAAAGACATATCCCAAAATGTCTGCCTAAATTGTGGCAAATGGGATTGCGGAAGCGTGACTGCCGTTTGGACAAAGCAGACATGAAGGAATTGAAGACTGGGCATGGCTCTGACTTCAAATATGATTGTCATAAATATGTTCACTACTAATATTGAAATTGGATTTAGATACTTAGTGTGATTCATAAATATGTATTGTTGTGCAGAATCTGTTGTAAGCAGAATACTGACATCTATTGAGATTTATCTGCGAAACGAAAACGGGACGAAAGTCGCTGTTTTAACCGTAGATACCTAAGTTTAGGAACTACCCTCAGGTACGTACTTAAATTAGGAAACTGTATAATGTAACTAGTTTGACTAGAAACATTATCTCTATATCAGTATTTATCCGTTACAGATATACCTTTATATTCTATAACACTAAAATGTTTCATTATATAAAGATGATATTGAGATAAACACATTAGATGTGAATAACAGAATTTATATTTTGAATATAAATAAAATCTCAAACATAATATATGACAAACAAATAGCTCAAACTGATTTGATCAGAAGAAACATATTGTGGCATTGTTGTCTCGGACATAATTAAACAAGACTCGTATATCCACACTTTTGAAGAGTGGGTACTCGGACTGATTTGATTGCATTCAAATAAAGTCTACGAATCTAATTTATTGGGCAAAGTGCCTAAAACACTTTTTACTTGGTAAAAGTGCAAATGCCACAGATCTGTTAGCCCTAGTTCATAGTGAAGCAAGTGGGCCCATGTCTAGCTAGGCTAGAGGTGGATATGAATATTTCGTGACCTTTACGGATGTGGCATCGCGTTATGGTTATGTGTCTCTTTTGAAACACAAATCGGAAACTTTTAAAGTTTCGACACGAAATAGACAAACATATCGGCTAAAGTATTATACAGTCACGGTTAGACCGTAATGGAAAATACTTAAGCAATATGTTTCTAATATACTTGAAAGAGTATAGTATTCTTTCAATGAGGACTCCTCCCGGAACACGTCAGTTTGACGATGTGTTCGAACGGAGAAACCCAATTTTGTTGGACATGATAAAGGTTAATCATTAGTCGCTCTGAGCTACCATTTCCTTTAAATAGATATACATGTTGGATAATATGACCCATAGCGTCACTATTTGCACATATCATTGTGTTTTTGTAGCAAATTAACTATGTAACAAGGAAATTGCACTCTCGTCATTTTGTGATTAGATCACCATAGATATATAAATGAAGAGAGGTCCCTATGATTAGTTCCTGGATTGAGATGATATGAGACAGTATCAGTCCACGAAGGATTAATCATTAAATATCCCTAGCCGTAGTATTATCGAGACTGGACATCGATAATGCGGAATAGGCTAGTATTGCACTTGTGCGCGTTGTGAGGGCACAACGGCATAGTTCTCATATATATAAGTATTGGATACTTGTGCAAGTGCGATAGGAGGTCGTGTTTCACCGATGGTACGGGAAACAGCTTCGCTCTGGATAGACCCTTCGGAATCCCATTGGTATTTTGACTAGGTGTCTATGGGAGGCCGAAATCAAGGTAGGTGTGTATAGTCTTAACCTGAGACTTACATCGCTAATACTTACGACAATCGGTAAACTTTGGTTTTGGTGGTGGGGGATCTTAACTTGTTCTGTGTTCACCTCTTCTGGGTTTATCAGGAATCGTAGTGTATTGGATGTGATGTCAAGACGGAAGTGTCACTCCAGTCATAATGGAGATGATGTCACGCAGGATACGGTATTAGTGCTCTTAAGTGATGCGCATCCAATCGTGATATTATGACCAGGTCATGAATATCCGATTATAGAGACTAGTTACCAGACATCCGATATGTGTTTCGGATGGGGCAGACACTTATCCAGCCCCAGCCCTAGCACGTGATTATCCGATACTGGGCCGATATGCACAATACATTTGTATACTACGCTTGATACAGATCTTTGATATTCTTTGATGAATATGTCCGAAGAACTTGGGAAGACTTGGTGCTTTGCTAGGAGTCGACCTTGTCTCGTAAATCGGTAGAACGTAGTACTTGGTACGTATGTGATTCGGATACTCCGACGACCGTATTTACTACTCCAGATTATCCGGGGATCTCATGGGTCGCTTCCCGATAATCCACCGATGACGCACAACTCGCACTCTTGAATAATCTGGGATTATATAGAAGAGAGAGAGAGAAAATTAATCTAAGATTAATTCGGAGATATTTTATCTAGGATAAAATATCGTCTAGAGAGAGATAACGATTAATTTGGAATTAATCGGTAAATTAATATATTCGATATATTAACGAAATTAGATTTCGACGCGGAATTAAAATTAGATTTTAATTCGGGCAAACGAGTTAATTTAGAATTAATTCGTTAGCGACGTAATAATAATTTCGCTAGCCGCAATTATTCGATTTAATTAACGTCGCGACGTAAGCTCGGTATTTCGGAAATATCGAACCCGAACGCGTGAGTGCACGTGGGCCCACTTTCATTTGGAAACGTGTGGGGCCCACATGACACATGTCATATTATGCATTATTTAATTCTAATGCATTGCATGAAGATAGTGTACAATGCACTCAATGTCATTGCATGGAAATTGAGTGTTTGACACTCTAAGCCATTGCATGTTTTGTGTCATAAGTTTATTATTAATTTAATAAATATTATGGCATAAATATAAATTGATTTTTGGTAAATCATTTTAATACTAACACAAGATCTCTCTCATTTTCTCTCCACTCTCTCACGCCCATAGAAGGGCAAAACTCACTGGTTTTTATCACAAAAAACGTGAGCAATAGGGAAGCAAGGGTTGGGTTTTCATGGTGAAAACCGCAAGTGCTAGAACACTACGAGTCTTGCGAAGGTGGTAGGGAGGTGCACCCATGAGGCGGGACTCATCCGACGGAGTTTGGAGCTTCGTTTTGAGACCCGAAATTCTGTTTTGCAGGGACAGTGGACTGTTGCAGTTTGGCATGAAGGGCAGTGCGTTTTTGGCCTTCATTCATCTCCAAATCGACTCAACCGATCAATGTGAGTATTCCGCTACCTCCGTTGGTGTGTTCACACATTATTTCATGTCTTGTTTGATCTTGGGACCTTAGAATAAACCAACAATGGCATCAAGAGCTAATGTTGCAAGCATGAAAAATGTAGGGCTTAAAATTTGGGTAAATGTTTGTTGAGCATGATTTGAATAAATTGATTGTTTGAGTATGCTTATAACATGTTTTATTGCATTTTGGTTGGACCAATTTGTTGAAAATTGATTTGGAATAATTTTCCCCAAAATATTGATGTTGGCCGAATGTAAAGTCATATTGGAGTTCTTGGAATTTTTTCATTTTAATTCATTGGATGAGTTATAATGATAAATGATGATGTTAATTTGAAGTCAATTGATTGAATTTTGAGTTGAACAAAAATCCCCAATTTGCTTCACCTTGGGGAATATAATAGCCCTTTAATGTCTTGGTAATTTTGATTTTATGAACATTGGATGTGTATGAAATCATTCGGGAAGTTAATACGTTGTCGATTGTGTAATTAATCGGATTGAATTCAAATCGGACAAAATAACCTTCCTTGGCCGAGACTTAAAAGCATGTAAATGGGTTTGATTTTTCATTATGTGTGTTTGACATGTGATAATGAATTGAATATGATTGATAAGACTAATTTGGTGTTTTAAAAATGTTGATTTAGTTGATTAATCATATAATGCACTTTTGGTAATTAAATTGTGAAAATTGGATTTTTGGATTTAATTAATTGGGCCTAATTTTGGAAATTAGAATTTAAGTTGTAATTGGGCCTATTGGGCTTGATTTATCAAGTTTGGTTTAGGCCAAGTGGATTGGATCCAATTGGGCCCAAAACCTTAACCATAAAGCCCAATTGCGACTAATGAACCTTTAATGTTTAATTGGGCCTAATGGGCCGAAATTGATTTCTAAGGCATTTTGGGTGATTCCACTATTGGGCTTTGGTTGCCGAAGCCCATGCCTAAAGAAATTAATTGAAGCCCATTAGACTTTAATTAAATTGACGTTGGACGTTAATCGGACTTTGAGTCCCGACGCGATTGAATTTGGAATTTAAATCGTAAAGGTTTATTAATAAAGTGCAATATTTAATTTGGAATTGAATAGTGAATTAGTATTAAATACATGTTAAATTGATTTAATTATGTAGTTTAATTTAATTCATGAATTCGTACTTTGAGTACTTATTCGCAAAAACGAGTTTGACTCGATCAAAATCAAATCGTTGTTTGAACATTGGATCACTTAATTATCAGATTAATTAATTTGATTAGATTGATTGATAGCATGCTTTTGTGTGTGAATACATGGTTGTGTTGAATGAATAATGTATATCGGATGGATATTAGTCGGGTGGGCAATTTTAGAAATTGTTGTAATAAATTCGATTTATTAAATTGGACCTGCGTGTCCAGCCTTATCACCTTCTTTCTCTTTGTATTCTCTTCTCACCTATTCCCCTCTATGTATATGAGGTTTCTTTAGAAGTGTAGTGTAACGGGTAGAAGTAGTACAAGTGCTAGCTTGAGTGAGAAAGGGAGAGATTTGATCTAGGATCAATGTGTTAAGTATCCATCCGCATATCATTATTATTTTATTTCATACTCGCTTTATTATGTATTTAGAATGCATGTTTAAGGGTGTATGATGATGAGACCTAACAAAGATAATTAAATTGGTAGCCAATTTGCACACGCGAAAATCCCTCAATCTATATTAAGCAAATATCCTTCCATTGAATGATTCTTGTTCAAGATCCGAAGTTGGCATTGGTTTTTTTGACCAAAGTCAAGACCTTTGTCAATCAAGGATGTACTTGAATCATGAGAGTTTTGTTGCATATCGGTGTCTTGTCCAAATCGTGATTTTTATTGACCAAAGTCAGATCACTTTTTGTCCAATGACATTGATTACGAAACTTTCCTCGTCAATGGGTCCCGCTTAACTGGAATCATTAGGTTTGTGTTTGGCCAAAGCCAAGGCCTAATGATTCGAGGATAGGGTTAGGAAAATGTAATGGATACATTGACATTACATATGTTTCGGACTTGGATGTCCACCTAACCGGATCTAGGAATTGGATGAGATCCAATTGATCTGTGAGATCTACCTAGTTAATAGCATACAGCTTTTTATTGGCCAAAGTCAGGGTTGTGTGTTATTTAATAGGATCCTAGCCCACTAGGAAACGCGGTTTCCCGAGTACTCCACAGAGGGTTAGAGGCTCGACGAAAAATAGTGGGAGGCAAGTATTGATTTGCAAGCAACATTCGTTCGAATACTCGCTAACACGCTCATTTTATTTTACTCGTCATATTAATCAAAAGTATTAGTCGGACTAATATTTTATGTTGTTTTAAAAATATATAGTTGGACTATATACAAACTCATTCAATATATAGTTGATTTTGTAATTGGATTATAGTAATCAATATAATTGAATTAAATGATAGTTGATTTTATAATGGGATTATAGTAATCAATATTAAAATTATAGTTGATTAAATAATGGATTATTGTAATCATTATAATAAATAGTACCTAATAAATTGATTAAATAGTTGGACTATTGAAATCAAGAAAGAATTGAAAGGTTGAATATTTAAAATATATAATCCTTGGGTTAAATGTTTTAAATGATTTAATTTTCAATTGGGAATTAATAATAGGTTAATTTATTTGATAAAATAACTTATTATGACTAAGCCCAAAATTAAGCAATAGTAGAGCATAAAGTCTTTGGAAGATTTATGTGATGATGACTTTAGTGCTTAATTAATATACTTATAATAAATCTATCTTTAGATTTAAAAGTATTAAAATTGCAATTAATAATTCTTGGAGAATTAATTGACTATTCTAGTGGAGAAAAGTCAAAGTTTGCAATTGGGCATGTAGCACAAGGTGCACATCGTTTCGATATTCCGAAACCCAAGGCTTGGCCAAAGGTTTGTGAAATATTGAAAGGATATGACATATCCCAAAGTGACTACCATTTGGATATGGAAGACACGAAGGAATTAAAGAAAGGGCGAGGCTCTAACTTTAAAAATATTTGTCAAAGTTATGTTCACTACTAGTATTGAAATTGAATTTTAAATACTTAGTGTGGTACATAAAATATATGTATTGACGTTCAGAATCCGCTGTGAGCTGGATACTGGCTTCAGCCGAGATTTCTCTGCGAATCGGAAACGGGACGAAAGTCGCTGTTTCGACCGTAGATACCTAAGTTTAGGAACTACCCTTTGGGTATGTACTTAAATTAGGAAATGTTATAATGTAACTAGTTTAACTAGAGACATTATCTCTATATCAGTGTTTAATCCATTGCGGATAAAACCTTTATATTCTAGAACACTAAAGTGTTTCAATATATAAAGATGATACTGAGATAAATACATTGGATGTAAATAACAGAATTTATATTTTGAATATAAATAAAATCTCAAACATATAAAATGACAAATAAATAGCTCAAATTGATTTGATCAATGGAGACTTATTTGTGGCATTGTTGTCTAGGACACAATTAACAAGACTCGTATATCCACACTTTTTAAGAGTGGGTACTAGGACTGATTTGACTATTCAAATAAGGTCTACGAATCTAGTTTATTAGGTAAGATACCTAAAATACTATTTACTTGGTAATAGTAAAAGGGCCACCGATCTGTTAGCCCTATTCATGATGAATTAGTGGGCCCATATCTAGCTAGGCTAGATGTGAACATGAATATTTCGTGACCTTAACGGATGTGACATCACGTTGTGGTTATGTTTTTCTTTTGAAGAACACAGATCGGAAACTTTAGAGTTTCGACACGAAGTAGACAAACAGATCGGCTATAGTGTTATTCCGCCACGGTAATACCGTAATGGAAAATACTTAAGCAGTAAGTTTCATACGTACATGAAAGAGTATGGTATTCTTTCAGATGAGGACTCCTCTCGAGACACGTCAGTTAGACGTATGTCTGAACTAAAACCGAATTTTGTTGGACATAATAAGGTTTATCACGAGTCGCTCTGAGCTACTATCTCCTTCAACCGGATATGTATTACAGTGCAAAACTTATTTAGAATAAGGTTCCATATAAATCTGTTTGACAGATATCATATAGGATATGAACAGGGAAAACAAGGTTTTCATTCCTGATAATTTGGGTATGCCAGGCATAGCGTTTGGATGATACCAAACTAAGGACCCAAATTGGATAAGTGCCAATATAGTTTATCCTAAGGGAAACCTTAAGTATAGTAATCTTTAAATCCCACATGAGAACAATGTAATTGTTGCTCACCATGCGGTTTTCCTGAGAGGAATACCGATATGCAGTGGTCAGTGGGAGGATAGTGATACTCGATGAAAATCGGAGTGATAATGTTCTAGGCACGAAGTCCGTAATGGAACACAAATAGTTCATCTATGATGAAACTATACCATTAATCTTCAAATACACAAGAACTTCGTAGATCGGATAGAGTCAGAAAACAACCTAGGGTATGGGTTTCTGATCTAACCTCATAAAGATGTCAATCTTATGGAGGTGTAACCATCCGACTACGTTATGAGGAAGTGATACGAGGTATCGACTCCCTGTTATGGCAAAGTGCCATGAGTCCGAAATGGATTCCATGTATAACAACTATGTTTGGATACTAGTTGTTGTACCACAAGGCGTTGTGCCTATTGGTACTATAAAGTCTTCAAGGAAGACATACATGGAAGGCAACATACCAACGTGCAAAGCTAAGCTTTTGACGGAAAGGTATCGTTATCAACATTATTTAATAACGGTTCAACCTTTTACCTGTTGCCATGGTAACCATTTTGAAGATGCTTGTTGATAACTGTATATTTCATTTATGAAATATGTCAGTTACAATCAAAATCGCTTTCCTGAAAAGGAAACTTTTGGAGGATGTTATAAACATCCTGACGATTTTGTATAACCGACAAACAAGGTTTGCGGTTTATTCGATCCATGTTTGGATTGATGCAAGCATAAGGTTCTTGGAACTGGTCATTTTGAAATAATCATAATGGTTTATGATGTGACTCAAAACGAAATAATTCTTGTGTATATAAGGAGGTTAGTGGGAGAGCGCACTGACAGTGAAATTCCCATAAAGCTATTGTTGAAAGCTTGGCTTTCAATAGAAATTCTCCGTAGAATTCTGGGAGATAACAACCTTTATTAGAGGAATAAAGATCTACTGGGATAGATTTGGAGTTGTTAACACTCTCTGGAAATTGTACATTTAATATGTACTTGTATTGGTGTCTCATACGCTTCAAGCATATGGAGTCACAATCAGGTCAACCAAGTGACAGTCACTGGATTGAAGTAAGAACATCTGTTAGTATCTCAGAGAACTAAAGATGCTATCTTAAACTATGGAGAAGAAGAACTTGAAGTGACTGGGATCACTGCTGCAAGTTTCCAAACAGTTAAATATTGTGGTACTATAAAGTTTGAATAACGGGACAGTGAGCTGGAAATCTTCCAAGCAAGATAACTGTTGCCGAATAAACAACAAATGCGGATTATTGCTGCAGCTGAGGCTGCAATAGAAGTCTTTTGGATTGAAGTAAATCTAATTTTAGATTAGATATAGTTCTGTTAGCAGCTGAGCTAGGCGTCAGCACAGGCTAAGGAATTAAAGGTCTCATCGACGATCCAGATATATACTTCTATATCATCTGATTCGTTCGGATCATACATCGTGGCGATGTGATGATCGTATAAATCGCGTCAAACGATAATCAAACAAATCCGCTGACGAAAACCTTTCCTCAGCAATTTGAGCGAACCTTACATGGTTCGGGTGTAGGACACTCGAGTGACTGGCTATGTGCCAAGTGGGAGATTGTTGGATAATATGACCCATAGCGTCACTATTTGCACAGATCATTGTGTTGTTGTAGCAATTAACTATGTACAAGGAAATTGCACTCTCCTCATTTTGTGATTAGATCACCATAGATATATAAATGAAGAGAGGTCCCTATGATTAGTTCCTGGATTGAGATGATATGAGACAGTATCAGTCCACGAAGGATTAATCATTAAATATCCCTAGCCGTAGTATTATCGAGACTGGACATCGATAATGCGGAATAGGCTAGTATTGCACTTGTGCGCGTTGTGAGGGCACAACGGCATAGTTCTCATATATATAAGTATTGGATACTTGTGCAAGTGCGATAGGAGGTCGTGTTTCACCGATGGTACGGGAAACAGCTCCGCTCTGGATAGACCCTTCGGAATCCATTGGTATTTTGACTAGGTGTCTATGGGAGGCCGAAATCAAGGTAGGTGTGTATAGTCTTAACCTGAGACTTACATCGCTAATACTTACGACAATCGGTAAACTTTGGTTTTGGTGGTGGGGGATCTTAACTGGTTCTGTGTTCACCTCTTCTGGGTTTATCAGGAATCGTAGTGTATTGGATGTGATGTCAAGACGGAAGGTCACTCCAGTCATAATGGAGATGATGTCACGCAGGATACGGTATTAGTGCTCTTAAGTGATGCGCATCCAATCGTGATATTATGACCAGGTCATGAATATCCGATTATAGAGACTAGTTACCAGACATCCGATATGTGTTTCGGACGGGGCAGACACTTATCCAGCCCCAGCCCTAGCACGTGATTATCCGATACTGGGCCGATATGCACAATACATTTGTATACTACGCTTGATACAGATCTTTGATATCTTTGATGAATATGTCCGGAGAACTTGGGAAGACTTGGTGCTTTGCTAGGAGTCGACCTTGTCTCGTAAATCGGTAGAACGTAGTACTTGGTACGTACATGATTCGGATACTCCGACGACCGTATTTACTGCCAGATTATCCGGGGATCTCATGGGTCGCTTCCCGATAATCCACCGATGACGCACAACTCGCACTCTTGAATAATCTAGGATTATATAGAAGAGAGAGAGAGAAAATTAATCTAGGATTAATTGCGGAGATATTTTATCTAGGATAAAATATCGTCTAGAGAGAGAACGATTAATTTGGAATTAATCGTTAAATAATATATTCGATATATTAAACGAAATTAGATTTCGACGCGGAATTAAAATTAGATTTTAATTCGGGCAAACGAGTTAATTTAGAATTAATTCGTTAGCGACGTAAATAATAATTTCGCTAGCCGCAATTATTCGATTTAATTAACGTCGCGACGTAAGCTCGGTATTTCGGAAATATCGAACCCGAACGCGTGAGTGCACGTGGGCCCACTTTCATTTGGAAACGTGTGGGGCCCACATGACACATGTCATATTATGCATTATAATTCTAATGCATTGCATGAAGATAGTGTACAATGCACTCAATGTCATTGCATGGAAATTGAGTGTTTGACACTCTAAGCCATTGCATGTTTTGTGTCATAAGTTTATTATAATTTAATAAATATTATGGCATAAATATAATTGATTTTTGGTAAATCATTTTAATAACTTAACACAAGATCTCTCTCATTTTCTCTCCACTCTCTCACGCCCATAGAAGGGCAAAACTCACTGGTTTTTATCACAAAAAACGTGAGCAATAGGGAAGCAAGGGTTGGGTTTTCATGGTGAAAACCGCAAGTGCTAGCACACTACGAGTCTTGCGAAGGTGGTAGGGAGGTGCACCCATGAGGCGGGACTCATCCGACGGAGTTTGGAGCTTCGTTTTGAGACCCGAAATTCTGTTTTGCAGGGACAGTGGACTGTTGCAGTTTGGCATGAAGGGCAGTGCGTTTTTGGCCTTCATTCGTCTCCAAATCGACTCAACCGATCAATGTGAGTATTCCGCTACCTCCGTTGGTGTGTTCACACATTATTTCATGTCTTGTTTGATCTTGGGACCTTAGAATAAACCAACAATACATTAACAGTGCAGAACTTATTTTGAATAAGGTTCCATAAAATCTATTTGACAGATATCATATTAGATATGAACAGGAAAGAAACCGGGTTTCTCATTCCTGAAAATTTGGGATGCCAGACATATGTTTGGATGATACCAAACTAAAACCCAAATTGGATAAGTGTCTAATTGTAGGTTATCTTATGGAAACCAAAGTATAGTACTTATACAACTCACAAGAGAACAATGTAATTGTTGCTCACCATGCGTTTTTCCTAAGAGGAATACCTATATGCAGTGGAAAGTGGGAGGATAGTAAAACTCGATGAAAATCAGAGTAATACTATTCCTGGCACCTATTCCTTAATGGAACATAAATAGTTCATCAAAGATGAAACTATACCATTAATCTTCGAATACACAAGAACCGCGTATGTCGGAGAGAGTCAGAAAATAACCTGGGGTATGAGTTTTTGATCTCACCTCATAAAGATGTCAATCTTATTGAGGAATACCAACTGACTACGGATGAGGAAGTGATACAAGGTATCGAATCCCTATTATGGCAAAGTGTCATAATATCCAAAGAGATTCCATGTATACCAACTATGTTTGGACACTAGTTGATGTACCGCAAGGCATTGTGCCTATTGGTACTGTATAAGTCTTCAATAAAGACATACATGGATGGCAACATACCAACGTACTAAGCTGGGCTTATTATGAAAAGATATCGTTATCAACATTGTGTTGATTACAACGAAACCTTTTACCTGTTGCCATGGTAAATCAATTTGGAAAATGCTTGCTGATGCTGCATCTTTCATTTATGAAATATGACAGCTGAACGGGAAAATCGCTTTCCTGAAAAGGAAACCTTTTGGAGGATGTTTACAACATCCTGACGGTTTTTTCGTACCAAAACTAGCAAACAAGGTTTGCAGGTTATTCGATCCATGTTTGGATTGAAGCAAGAATTGTGTTCTTGGAATTGTCGTTTTGATGTAATCATAATAGTTTATGATTTAATTCAAAACGAAATGATTCTTGTGTATATAAGGAGGTTAGTGGGAGCGCACTGACAGTGGCTGTCCTATAAAATAATGATAATATATGTCATTTTTTTGGAAATGATATTCCCATAAAACAATCGGTGAAAGCTTGGCTTCCATGATAAATTCTCCGTAGAATTCTTGGGAGAAACAACCTTTATTTTAGGAATAAAGATCTACTGGGATAGATTTAAAGTTGTTATCACTCTCTGAGAACTCGCACATTGAAAAATGTACGTGACCTGGTGTCTCATACGCTTTGAGCATATGAAGTCACAATTGGGACAATCCTAGTGATGGTCACTGGATTGATATTAAGAACATCCATTAGTATCTTAGAGAACTAAGGATGCTGTCTTATACTATGGAGATGGAAAACTTGAAGTGACTGGGATCACTGTAAAAAGTTTCCTAACCGATAATAACGACTATAAGTCACAAACGGTACTATACAGTTTGAATAACGGTACAGTGAGCTAGAAATATTCCAAGCAAGATACTGTTACCGAATAAACAACAAATGTGGATTATTGCTGCAGCTGAGGTAGCAATAAAAGCCTTATGGGTCGATAATAATCTAATTAGATTAGATATAGTTCTATTAGCAGCTGAGCTAGGCTTCAGCACAGGCTAAAGAATTAATGGTCTCATCAACGATCCAGATACATACTTCAGATATTCATCTGATTCGTTCGGATCATACATCGTGGCGCTGTGATGATCGTATAAATCGCATCAGACGATAATCATGCAAATCCGTTGACGAAAACCTTCTCAGCAGTTTGAGCCAACCGTACATAGTTCGAGTGTCAGACACTCGAGTGACTGGCTATAGGCCAAGTGGGAGATTTTTGGATAATTATGACTCATAGCGTCACTATTTATACAGATCATGGTGTTGTTATACAAATTAACTATGTGACCAAGGAGATTGCTCTCTTATCATTTGTGATTAGATCACCAAGATGTATAAATGATAGGAGGTCCATGTGATTTGTTCATGGATTGAGAAGATATGAGACAATATCAATCCACGAAGGATAAATCATTAAATATCCTTTGTCAGAGTATTATCGAGATTGGACATCGATAATGCGTAAAAGACTAGTACTACACTTGTGCGCGTTGTGAGGGCACGACGACATAGTTCTCATATATTTAGGTATATGATACTCATGCAAGTGTAATAGTAGGTTGTGTTTTACCGATGGTATGGGAAACAGCTTCGCTTTGGAAAGACCCCCTCGGAATTCCATTGGTAGTATGACTATGAGTCTATGGAAGTCCGAAATCAGGGTAGGTGTATTTGGTCTTAACTTGAGACTTGCACCGCTAATACTTGCGACAATAAATATACTTTAGTTATGGTCGTCCAGGGCTTTAACAGGTTATGTGTACGCCTCTGCTGGGTATATTGAGAATCGTAGTGTGTTGGGTGTGATGTCAAGACGGAAGTATCACTCCAGTCATATGGAGATGATGATCGCGCATGGATACAAAACTGGTTCTCTAAAGGGTTGCAACCATCAGGATAATATGACTTGGTCATGATTATCCGATAATAAAGAGACTAGTTGCTCGTAATCCGATATATGCTTCGTACAGGGCAGACACTGTACCAGCCCCAGGCCTTGCATGTGATCATCCGATACTGGATCGAAATACGCAATACTACGTATACTACGCCTGATATAGATCGCTTATTCCTGTAAGCATGTTTCTGGAGAATTGGGTAGGCATGGCGTTTTGCTAGAAGCCAACCTTGTCTTGTAAATCGGTATAAACGTAGTACTAGGTATTTACGTGTTCGGATAGTCTGACTACCGAATTTACTGCCAACATATCCGGGGATCTCATGGGTCGCTTCCCGAAGATTCACCGATGACGTATGACTCACACTTTAATTAATATGGGATTAATTAGAAGAGAGAGAAAATTAATCTGGGATTAATTGCGGAGATATTTTTATCTGGGATAAAATATCATTTAAAGAGACATAACTATTAATTTGGAATTAATCGATAAAATAATATATTCGATATATTATGCGAAATTGGATTTCGACGCGGAATTAAAATTAGATTTTAATTCGAGCGAACGAGTTAATTTGGAATTAATTCGTAAGCGACGTGAATAGTGATTTCGCTAGGCATAATCATTTAATTGCGTCGCAACGGAAAATTCGTTAATTTAGAATTAGCGAACCCGAGCCCGGGATTGTTTGCGAGCGCATTCGCATTTCGAATTCGAGTGCGACACGCAAGTCAAATCAAGCGTCAAATCATTAGTCACTTTGAGTGATGTGACAACTTGTCACATTGATTGATTGAGTGATGTGAATAGTTGATGTGGGTTGTTGGAAGCCATAAATTGCCATTTGACTTTTGGAAAGAAAATTGGTAAATCATTTAATTGATTTTAGAAAATTAATTAAATGTGTATTAGATACACTTTTCCTCCAACCAACCACAACTCTCTCTTCCTCACTTCTCTCTTCTTCACGCCCATTTGGGCTGTTTTTGTTTTGTTTTTTGTTGGGCAAAATCGACAGTGAAGGGAAGGAAAATGTGGTGATTTTGTGGCAAAATCATCAAGAGCTAGCACTCCGAGAGACATGCGAAGGTGATAGGGAAGTCCACCCATGAGCATGGAAGTTTATCACAAAGCTTGGAGCTTAGAGGATGACCAAAATGCCGAATTTGAGGAATGCATTTTCAGCCACTGCCGAGAGCTTAGAGGAGGTAGAAATCGATTTTGTTGTCCACCGCGTCACTCAACCGATCGATGTAAGTATTCCGCAACTTCCTCGATTTGTATTCGCACATATTTCTTGTTTGTTATTCGATCCTCGGGACCGTAGAAACTCCAACACTCAGTATGTAACTTGATTCAGATATGGAATTGACGGAAAGCATATGTGCACATGTAGAGGACTGGGGGTACGGCGATACGTAACGCCCACATATCATAGTTTAGGACTAGGGATGACAAATGCCCCTAGATTCTAGATTCAGAGCTTGAATGGTAGCATAGATCCGCACCCCCAGTTCTAGTTCAGTGGCTTGGGAGACGGCAGTATCTAACACCCCAAGACCACTAGTTTCAGATACATATAATGGCATGCTTTGGGGGATGGCGATACGTAATGCCCTAATGTCATGGATTTGAACTCCTGGCTCTAGTTAGGCGTATAGGGGACGGCGATACGTAATGCCCCCATGCGTCAGGTTTTTCAGAGACAGAGATCAGTTTTCAGAAACAGTTTTCAGATACGGATTTCAGATATAGTTTCCATAGAGAAGTTTTTCTAGAAAGAAAAGTTTTCAGAAATAGCAGTTTTATAAAAGACTTTCAGAAAAGATAAGTTTTACAAAAGAGTTTTTAGAAAAGATTTTCAGAAAAAGAGTTCAGAGTTCTTAGAAAAGAAAAGCGTTTTCATACAAGATTGTTTCCTAGGAGGACATTGTCGTTGTATAAGTTTAAAATGTTTATCAATATAGTTGTAAGAGCAAATGTTATTAAGTATATAATTATTAATGTCGAGTTTGCATGTTATGTTGTTTAGTTTGGGCAACGGTTTGATACATAGAATTTTGGATTAAGGAATAGTATTAATGTTGTTTATAGTTAAAAAGTCAGAGGCTCAGGGGGATAATATGGCCTATTCCATGCCGATAGCATCTCCCGGATTGGGGATGTTACAAATATATTTCACTTCTGTAGTGGAATCAACTGTCGACCCATATTTGGAACTTTTCCAACTAACCACAGCTCCGTTAAGGGTAAAGACAAATCCTAATGTAGACTTTCTATTTTCAGGATCCGATTGGAGATCCGAATCCGTATATATATTAACCTATAACTCACATTCTCCATAAATAAAAAAAAACTTATCATTAGTACCCTTAAGATACTTTAGGATATGCTTAACAACCATCCAATGGTATTTACTTGGATTGAACTGATATCTACTGGTTAAACTAACAGAGTAACTTATATCAGGCCTAGTACATAACATGACATACATGATTCGACCCAAACATGAAGCATAAGGTTGATTAGACATTTTAATCTTCTTAGATTCAGTTTGTGGGCATATTTTCTTCGAAAGATGTACACCATGTTAGAAAAGTATGTTAACTTTCTTACAGTTACTAAAATTATATATTTCCAAGATCTTATCTATGTACACTGATTGAGATAACCCAATCAGTTGTCTTTCTCTATCTCTATAGAGTTTTATGTCCAAGATATGAGAAGCTTCACCCAGATCCTTCATGGAGAGTTTTTTTACAAATGTAAGCTTTAACACCCTGTATCATCTCGATATCATTCCCAATGATTAGGATGTCATCCACATACTATACTAAAAACACCACTGTACTCCCACTGACCATTTTATACGAACACGGTTCTTCTACTTTCTTGAGGAAATCAGACAATCTCATTACCTCATCGAATTAAAGATTCCAACTCTGTGAAACTTGTTTAAGTCCATAAATAGACTTCTTAAGCTTACACATCATAATCAGATTTTCATTAAATACAAAACCCTCAGACTATTCCATATAGATTTCTTCATCAAGAAATCCATTCAAGAATGTCATTTTGACATCCACTTGCCAAATCTCGTTGTCATGGTAGCAACGATAGCCAATAAAATCCTAATACACTTTAGCATCGCAACTGCTGAAAGGTTTCATCATAGTCGACACCAAGTCGCTGTGTGTAACATTTGGCTACCAGCCGAGCCTTAAAGGTTTCAACCTTTCAATGAGGCCCTTGTTTCCTTTTGTAAACCCATTTAACATCTACATTAACAATTCCTCCGGGAAGCAGAACTAATTCCCACTATGCCAAAAATGACTTTTACTGACACTATTTTAGCGTCAGTAAATGGGTTTATTGATATATATTTTTAGTGTCAGTGTTGCTCGAGCCAGAATACTCTGACACTAAATTTAATGCCAGTGATTCAAGTGTTTGTAAAGTCCTAACACTATAGTATCAGTATATCATTGACACGACAGAGTGAGGAAAATATTAATACTTTTTGGTGTCAGTAATTTATATTACTATAGTATCAGTATATCATTAACACAATAGCATGACAAAATTACTGACAAAATTTAAAAAAAAAATTAGTACCAATGATTTATATGACTATGGTATCAATAATTTATTAACAATAATTAAAAAACTTAATATCTATTATATAATCACATTTATACTCATGTATTAATTTCGATATAATCAAATATAATATGAAAATTATATTCTTAAACTAAGAATTATATGAAAAGATAAATATTTTATAATCAAAATATGTTTAACTTGTCACATAGAGTGCATTGAGAAATTAAATTATAATATGAGATGTTTGAAACATCATTACAAACATCATATGCAAACAACAAAATTCCATTAAATATCTTGCATCTTACAAAAAAAAAAGAAAAAGAAAAAGTAGAATGAGATTTGCATCTTTGCCACTGCCGTTTTCACCAGAAAAAAGAGGGAAGATGAGGTTGGAAACTTTTGTAGATATCAGTGGATGCTATATAATATATTTTATTCAAAGCCAAGTAAAGTAGTGAAAAATTAAACAAAAATGATAGATATACAAACACTTTTACTTAAAATAAATACACTTCTCTCACTGTAGCTACAGTGATTACTGTAGCTACAGTGAGAGAGGTGTATTTATTTTCGGTAGAAGTGTTTGTATGTATATCACTTCTCAAAATTAAAAGGGTTGATATAAAGAAAGATACTATATATAATGCATTTATTTTGTTCCTTCATGGCTCTGGGTATATTCATGCATTTTAAGGCCTAGAGTTACATAACACAAACAATGGCATGAGTGACAACAAGCAGTATAAGATAAGCAGAGTCATAACGAAATTAAAAAAGTGGACACCTAAATTATATTCATCAGCAACAAATCTGTGGACGATTATGGTACAATGGGTTTACCTTAAACATAGCCCAGAAATAATAATCTTAGGCAAATTATCGACAGTCTCTCCATCAGAAACAGTTGCTGTATAAAAATAAACCATACCACCATAAGATATCCGACTGCCAGGAAAACATGGCACAACACCCGTAATGCAATTAACAGGCATTATATAATTAGTTAAAAAGGCAGAGGTTTGGCCCCTTTAACATATCTTTGCATATTGAAAACTAAACTAGTTGAATAGTATCTATGCCACCTACAAAATAACTCTAGGTATATATTTTTTATCAACATATTTTTTAATGAAAAAGTCAAAGACATATAAACATCAAATAATTTCAATTATTTACCTTGAAGCTTTCATGGAAGCGAGAGGGGCTCTATGATCATCTAAAAAAAAAAACTTATAATATATAAATAACATGTAAATGGAATAAACCAAAAGAAACTCTACCTATTGAAGAGATTTGCAATATCCTCATGGGGTTATAAAAGCTGCCATTGCATCATAAATTGTATTTATGATAATATCATCTAACATTGACTATGATAAAAGCAAGTGCACAATAAAAATTGCTGAGCTTCCATGAAAACAAAAAGAAAGCTCCCAATGCATCATAAGTTGTATTGCGGATAGAAGGCGAATAGCCAAATACATGAATACAATAATAATGATCCAATCGCTACCTGATAATTTTAGAGAAACAAACAGATTATATCCAAAGATTTGTATTCATCATCAATAAAAAATAAGTAGATTCCCAGTTCCCTCGACTAGATCTAACTCAGCTTTAACGCCAACATTTCTTCATAAAATTCAAACCACCCACACAATGACACAGCACATAATTATCAGATAATCGAGAGCTAGATGTCATTAACAAATCACCCATTATTAAATATACATAAATCGTCCTATTCACCACCATCCACTACCAAAATCCATCACAACAAGGTAGATAACCATCAGAAACATCATATTACCCTAAAATAAAAAGTCGATCTTCTCCATTTTTTTAAAGGTGGTATTCTCTCGTGTAACCCCAAATAGTAATAAAATCTTATGTGGTCTTAGCTTAGTGCTCTCTATGTAAGTGAGTTGATAATTTAAGTCTCTAAGCTCATAGGACTCATGCACATTCATTTAGATGCATTAAGATCAAGTGCATAATGTTTTCAACATTCAAAATGTGCATTTTTGCACTTTGACTGGCATTCCGGTCTCTGAATCCAGAATTCCGGTCATCAAATACAAGCATACCGGTGTACGTTCAAACGAAACTCAAACAAAGAGTTTTTGGACATTTGCGATCAAGCGCAAATTCGAACGCCTCTCGAACGCGAAGTCTCTGGACAATTTCGTTTGAACGCTTGGGGAACGCAACTCAAACGCTTACCAGCATACCGGTCCCATAAGGTTCAATACTGATCTAAACGGTAACTTTTTATAGCCGTTTAAATTACAGGACCGGCATACTGACCACAGTAGACCGGCGTACCGATCTCAGACAGAAAAATTAAGGCAGTTTATACCTTCACTATATATTGAGCCTCAAATTCAATTTTGCTGAGAATTAACACCTTCATACATTTTCTAACAAGCAAAAACAGAGATAAAAAATAAAGCTTTCATCATCATACACTCTCATACTAAGCTCACACACTACACTTACATATCATTTGTAGTGAGCTTTGATTTCTTGGGTTAGCAACTCACACTTAAATCTTCTTATCATTTTTAAGTGCCCAAGTTGTACTTTAAACTTCCATATTCAAACACTTGTGGTTGGGAAGTGTTGGACAATTATGACCCATATCATCACTATTTGTAAAAGACATTGTGGTTTTTGTACAAATTAATTATGTGACAAAAGGAAATAGCCATTTTATCATTTTGTATTTAGATTACTTAAATATATAAATGATAAAAGTGCTTATGATTAGTTCTGGATTATAAGATATGAGACAGTATCAATCCACTAAAGGTTTAATCATTAAATATCCCTAGTCGTAGTATTATCGAGACTGGACATCGATAATGTGGAATAGGCTAGTATTACACTTATGCGCGTTATGGAAGCGTAACAACATAATTCTCATATATTTGGGTGTTGGATACTCATGCAAGTGTAATAGGAGGTTCTGTTTACCGATGGTACGGAAACAGCTTCGCTCTGGATAGACCCCTCAGAATCCCATTGGTAGTATGACTATGTGTCTATGAGAATCTGAATCAGGGTAGGTGTATTTGGTCTTAACCTGAGACTTGCATCGCTAATACTTGCGACAATCAGTACGCTTTGGTTTTGGTCGTCCAGAGCTTTAACAGGTTCTGTGTACGCATCTTCTGGGTTTATTGAGAATCGTAGTGTATTTGGTGTGATGTCAAGATGGAAGTATCACTTCAGTCATATGGAGATGATGATCACGTAGGATACGGAACTAATACTCTTAAATGCTGCAGCTATCGGGATAGTATGACTAGGTCATGATTATCTGATTACAGAGACTAGTTGACAGTGATCCGATATATGCTTCGTACGGGGCAGACATAATTCCAGCCCTAGGCCTAGCATATGACATCTGATACTGGATCGTATTACGAAATACATTGTATACTATGCCTGATATATATTATATATTCCTTATTGAATATTTCTGGAGAATTGGGTAGGCACGGTGTTTTGCTAGAAGCCAACCATGTCTTGTAAATCGGTAAGAATGTGGTACCGGGTACGCACATATTCGGATAGTCCGACGACCGTATTTACTGCCAACATATCCAGGGATCTCATGAGTCGCTTCCCAAAGATTCACCGATGACTTTTGACTCGAACATAATTAATTTAGAATTAATTATGAGAGAGAGAAAATTAATCTAGGATTAATTGCGGCAAGAATTTATCTGGGATAAAATTCGATTAGAAGAGAGAGAACGATTAATTTGGAATTAATCGATTAAATAATATATTCGATATATTAAATGAAATTAGATTTCATAGCGGAATTAAAATTGGATTTTAATTCGGGCGAACGAATTAATTTAGAATTAATTCGCGAGCGACTTTCGTAATAATTTTACGAGGCATTATTATTTAATTAAATTTGATTTAATTAAGTCGCAACGGAAAATTCGTTAATTCGAAATTAACGAACCCGAGCCCGAAATGTGTTTTACGGGCCCACTCGAATTTTGAATTTAAAGTGGGGCCCACCTAGTCACATCACTAGTCAACTTTATTACACTTTTGGTTGATAGAAGTTGGTAGAGATTTTGGTAGCTTGTAAAACACATAACCTTGATTTGTGAAAGACATATACCAACTTGATTTTTTGGTATATGTTAATTTGATTTTAGAAATCAAATACACAAAAAAATTAAAAAATCTATCTCTCTCACACACACCAAAATCGTGAGCCTCTCCATCTCCCTTTGAAGTTTTGTTTCAAAATTTATTCATTTTTAGCACACAAAGGAGTCATTCAAAGGTGATAGGGAAATTATCCCCTTGAGCCAATTAAGCATGAAATGGATTAGGGTTCATAGACTTTAATTTGGGTATTTTTGCTTGGAGCATGATTTCGTCAAATTGATTGTTTGAGTATGCTTAGATTATGATAACTTAGAGTTATGCATGATTAATTTTAAGAAAAAATTGATTAGATAATTTTTCCCAAACTGGATAACATGGTCGAATACTTAGAGCCCTAATGTCATGGTGATTTTTGATTTTTTAGACCATTGGATGTGTTTAAAATGCATGAATATATTGATTTGTAATTTAATTGGATTGAAATCAAAATCAGATATAAAATGCCCAAAATGCCGTGAGATATAGAAGCGTTATGAGTTGATTTTGCTTCAATTGTGTTGGACATGAATTGAATATAATAAAGCATGATTAATTACTTAAATTGGTGTTTTGGTAAATGTTAATTTAACTAATTAATTATGGCTATAAACTTTAATTAAAAAAATTGTGATATTTGGAATATTGGAATTTAATTAATTAGGCTTCAATTTGGAATTGGGCTAAAATTGTTATATTTGGGCCAAGTTGGTTTATGACAATTGGATTGGATCCAAATTGGGCCTAAAATCATTCCGTTAAGTCAAATATAATAAATAGCGCCTTTAAAATTTAATTGGGCCTAATGGGCCGAAATTAATTTTATGGCAAATAGGGTGATTCCTTTATTGGGCCTTGGCATTTGGGTTTGACCCATATTGGCCAAAGCCCATGCCTTATGAATTAATTAAAAGCCCATTGGACTTTAATTAAATTGACATTGGATGTTAATTGGGCCTTTGAGACCCATTAAGATTAGATTTAGAATCTAAGTCGTAAAGGCACATTAATAAAGTGTAATTATTTAATTTGGAATTAAATATGAATTAGTATTGAATACAAATTAAATTGGATTTAAAATTGTAGTTCGATATAATTCAAGAATACGCACTTTGAGTACTATACTTAAACGAGTTGGACTCGCGCAAATCAAATCGTTGTTGAACATTGGATGATCACTTAATCAAAGATTAATTAATTGGATTAGATTGATTGAATAACATGCTTTGTGTGAATACATGGATGTATTGTATGAATAATGTATATCAGATGGATATTAGATGAGTGAGGGCAATTTTGGAAATTGTTGTAATAAATTTAGAATTTATTAAATTGGACCTGCGTGTCCAGCCTTTATCTCTTGACTCTTTGTAATTCTCTTCTCACAATTCCCCTCAATGTTAATGAGGTTTCTTTTTAATGTATTATGTAATTGGGTAGAAGTTAGAATAGTGCTAGCCGGGAGAGGAAATGAGAGATTTGTTCTAGGAACAATTTGTTCAATATCCATCCGCATATCGTTATTATTTTAATTTCGCGCCTTATTATGCTTTTAGAATGCATGCTTAAGGGTGTATGATGAGACCTAATCAAAGATAATAAATTGGTTGCCAATTTACGCGAAAAACCCTCAAACTAATATTAAGCGAATTCCTTCCATTGAGTGGTTCTCTCTCAAGATCCAAGATTGGCATTGGTTTGTTGGCCAAAGTCAAGATCAATGTCCATCGCGGATGTGTTTGAACCACGAAAGCTTTGTTCCATATCGCATGTCTTGGGCAAGTTGTGATTTGTTGGCCAAAGTCAAGGTCACTTCTTGTTCATCGACATGGATTACGAAGCTTTCCCACTGTCAATGGGTCCCGCTTAACTGGAATCATTAAGCTTGTTGAGCCAAAGCCAAGGCTTAGTTGATTCAGAGGAAAAGGTTAGGAAAATATATTGGATATATTGGCATATATATTGTATATATGTTTTGGACTTGGAGGTCCACCTACCGGATCTAGGAATTGGATGAGATCCAATTGATCTTAGAGATCTACCTAGTTAAATATCATACAGCTTGTTGGCCAAAGTCAAGGTTGTGTGTTATTTAACGGGATCCTAGCCCACTAGGAAACTAGGTTTCCCGAGTACTCAACAGAGGGTTAGAGGCTCGCCGAAAAATAGTGGGAGGCTAGTATTGAATTTGCAATTTCGTTCAAATACTTGCCAATACGCGCTTTCAAATTATTTTCATCGTTATATATTTATTAGTTGGACTAATATTTTATTATTTTTCTTGTAACAGTTGGACTGTACCCAAAAATCGTTAATTGAATAGTTAGACTATTGCAATTAAGATGGCTGGAAAGATCAACGTTAGAGACATTATCATGGGCGAAAATGTCTTTAATGGTGCGAACTTTCCTGACTGGGATATGAACCTCAGGATTGTCCTGGGGGCCGAGAAGATGCTCTATACGATAGAGATACCTCTCGGGCCTAAGCCCGGAATTGAGCAGCCGTTGAGCTTGAGCTTTGGAAGACTCACAGCGATGACAACTCAACTGCTCAATCTGTCATGCTCGCTGCAATGACCCCTCAATTTCGTCGCCAAAAAGGGATTGGATCCTTATACTATATGATGGAAAAATTGAAGGACCTTCACCGATCTAACCTTAGATCGCAAGGTATGAATTGCAGAAGAAGTTCTTTCGCTCTCGAATGTCAGAGGGTACATCTGTCGAGCACCATGTGTCGCAGATGATTGCTGACATCGAACAGCTGGGTCAGCTAGGCATAACCTTTGAGGCTGAGACTTCTATAGATTTGATCTTGCAGTCTCTTCCTGACAGCTGGAGCGGGTTCATCATGAACTACAATATGATAAACCAAGACCATACTCTTGGAAAGTTGATGGCAATGCTGCGTGAAGCAGAAAAAGAGCTTTTGAAGGGCAAAAAGCGCGAGGCGCACTTCGCTTCGACATCTTAGTCTGCTAAGGCTTGGCCAAAGGCTACTGGAGGCGTGAAGAAAAAGAAGAAGAAGAAGGGTAAGGCCAAATCATCAAAGTCTTCTGGGAAGGCTAAGGACAAATCCCAAGATTGCTACAGTGTGGCAAATAGGATCACTAGAAGCGTGACTGCCGTGAGTACAAGGCACACATGAAGGAAATCAAAACGGGAAAGGCACCGGCTTCAGGTATGTTTGTTATAGAAATAAACATGTCTACTTCTAGTTTTAAAAATTGGATTTTTGATTCTGGTTGTGGTACTCATATATGTACTGATGTGCAGGATCTGCAGATTAGCATGAGACTGACTTCAGGAGAGATAGACCTCCGAGTTGGAAATGGGACTAGAGTCGCCGTTTTGGCCGTTGGGACCTACATTTTGGAACTGCCCTCAGGGCATGTACTAAATCTTTAGACTGTTATTATGTACCTAGTTTGACTAGGAATATTATTTTGTATCTTTATTAGCCCAATGTGGGCATACTTTTGTATTCAGAAACACTGGGTGTTTTGTGTATAAAAATGATATTGAGATATGTAGTGCTGATGTGAATAATGGTCTTTATATTTTGAATATAAATCAATCTCAAACATATAATGTAACAAACAAAAGGCTTAAATTAAGTAACAAAGATGAAACTTATATGTGGCATTGTCGTCTGGGACACATTAACAAGACTCGCATATCCACACTTTCGAAGAGTGGGTACTTGGACGGATTTGATCCAAATTCATATGACGTCTGCGAATCTTGTTTATTAGGAAAAATGCCTAAAACACCTTTTAGCGGTAAAGGTGCACGTGCCACCGAACTGTTAGCCCTCGTTCATAGTGACGTATGTGGGCCCATGTCTAGCCAGGCTAGAGGTGGATATGAATACTTCGTAACCTTTACGGATGATACATCGCGTTATGGTTATGTGTATCTTATGAGACACAAGTCGGAAACCTTTGAGAAATTCAAAGAGTTTCGACACGAAGTAGAAAAACAGACCGGCAAAAGTATTAAAACATTACGGTCGGACCGTGGTGGAGAATACTTAAGCAATGAGTTTCTCGATTACTTGAAAGAATATGGTATTCTTTCACAGTGGACTCCTCCCGGAACACCTCAATTAAACGGTGTGTCCGAACGGAGAAACCGAACTTTGTTAGACATGGTAAGGTCTATGATGAGTCGCACCGAGCTACTTATTTCTTTCTGGGGATATGTATTGAACAGTGCAATACTTATTTTGAATAAGGTTCCGTCAAAGTCTGTTCAACAGACTTCGTATGAAATATGGACAGGAAAGAAACCGGGTTTCTCATTCTTGAAGATTTGGGGATGTGGGGCATACGTTAAACGTTTGGATGGTACCAAACTAGAACCCAAATCAGATAAGTGTCTATTTGTAGGTTATCCTAGGGAAACCAAAGGATATTACTTCTACCACCCACAAGAGAACAAAGTATTTGTTGCTCTACATGCGTTTTTCCTTGAAAGGAATTCCTAAATGCAGTGGTAAGTGGGAGGAAAGTAGAACTCGATGAAAATCGGAGTGATACTGTTCCTGGCACCGATTCCTTAACGGAACACGAACAGTTCATCAGGATGAGACTGTACCACAATCTTCTAATACACAAGAACCGCGTAGGTCGGAGAGAGTCAGAAAACAACCTGAGAGGTATGGGTTTCTGATCTCACCTCATGTGGATATTAATCTTATTGAGGAAGACAAACCGGCTACGTATGAGGAAGCGATACAAGGTATCGACTCCGGTTTATGGCAAGATGCCATGAAATCCGAAATGGATTCCATGTACACCAACCAAGTTTGGACACTGGTTGATGCACCAGAAGGCGTAAAGCCTATTGGTTGCAAATGGGTCTTCAAGAAGAAGACCGACATGGATGGCAACATACAAACGTACAAAGCTAGGCTTGTAGCGAAAGGGTATCGTCAACGACATGGTGTCGATTACGATGAAACTTTTTCACCTGTTGCCATGATTAAATCCATTCGGATAATGCTTGTTATTGCTGCATATTTCGATTATGAAATATGGCAGATGGACGTCAAAACCGCTTTCCTTAACGGAAAATTTTGAGGATGTTTATATGCAACAGCCTGACGGTTTTGTCGTACTAAACATGAAAACAAGGTTTGCAAGTTAAATCGATCCATTTATGGATTGAAGCAAACATCGCGTTCTTGGAACCAACGTTTTGATGAGATCATAAAAGAATATGATTTCATACAAAATGAGGATGATCCTTGTGTATATAAGAAGGTTAGTGGGAACGCACTGACATTCATTGTCCTTTACGTTGATGATGTATTGCTTATTGGCAATGACATTCCCATGCTACAATCGGTGAAAGCTTGGCTTTCATTAAAATTCTCCATGAAAGATCTGGGAGAAGCAGCCTTTATTCTAGGAATAAAGATCTACCGGGATAGATCTAGAAAGCTGCTTGGACTCTCCCAGAGCACGTACATTGACAAAGTGTGAAGAGATTCAACATGGAACAGTCTAAGAGGGGACTGTTGCCAGTGTCACATGGCGTCACTCTATCTAAGGACATGTGTCCTAAAACTCAAGATGAGAGAAACAACATGAGTCGGATCCCGTTCGCTTCTGTAGTCGGATCGATCATGTATGCCATGATATGTACGTGACTTAATGTCTCATATGCTTTGAGCATCTGTAGTCGCTATCAGGCCGATCCAGGTGATGGTCATTGGGTTGTGGTTAAGAACATCCTTAAGTATCTTAGACGAACTAGGGATGCGTTCTTAATCTAGAACTTGAGGTAACTGGGTTTACCGATGCAAGTTTCTAAACTGATAAAGACGACTGTAAGTCGCAATTTGGGTACATATTTTGTTTGAATAACGGAGCAGTAAGCTGGAAATCTTCCAAGCAATAGACTGTTGCCGATTCAACAATAAAAGCGGAATACATCGATGCAGCTGAGGCAGCAAAAGAGGCAATTTGGATCCGTAAATTTCTAATTGGATTAGGAGTAGTTCCGTTAGCAGCTTAGCCCGTTCCTTTGTATTGTGACAATAACGGGGCTATAGCGCAGGCTAAGAAACCGCGGTCTCATCAAAGATCCAAGCATGTACTTCGACGTTACCATCTGATTCGTGAGATCATACATCGTGGCGATGTGAAGATCGAGAAGGTCGCATCAGATGACAACATTACAGATCCGCTGACGAAGGCCATTCCTCAGCAAAAGTTGAGCGACATATACATAGTTCAGGTGTTAGATACTTGAGTGATTGGCTATAGGCCAAGTGGGAGATTGTTGGACAATTATGACCCATACATCATTATTTGTAAAAGACATTGTGGTTTTTGTACAAATTAACAATGTGACTAAGGAAATTGCCATTTTATCATTTTGTAATTAGATTACTTAAATATATAAATGATAAAAGTCCTTATGATTAGTTCCGAATTATAAGATATGAGACAATATCAATCCACTAAAGGTTTAATCATTAAATATCCATAGTCGTAGTATTATCAAGACTGGACATCGATAATACGGAATAGGCTAGTGTAGGACACAGAAATCGGCGACGCTGTTCTAGGCTCGCGGCCTAGTCGGGAATACGGAGTAGCCCACAGGGGAACTAAACCGGAGAAATAACATGGAGTCGCCACCCAGTGTGAACTGGGAAAATGATTTAAGGCCGCACTCACCCCTCTAAAGGAATACCTCAAACCGTTGGTTCGGAATGGTCCCTTACTTATGCCACTTGTAATGAACGGATTTATTTAATAATATAACCGAGTCTACGCAACAACAACCTACATCTAAGTTTGCATACTACCTATATCTAAGTTTGCATGCATAAGAGTAAGTCGGAATAACGGCAAGCACACAATCTCATGCATACATTAAATCGCTAAGCATGGCAATGTAAATAAATAATAATCTAAACATAAACGTAGAAGAGACATAATCATGTTCCTAATGCAAAAGAAATACTAAATCATGTTTGGAAATAACCAACTAAATCAAGCGTAAAAATAAATAACTAAATCACCAAATCGCGCATAAAAGTAATATACTATTTCTAATAAACAATGAATAAACACAAACTTGGATGAAACAAAATATGTGTGTCTCTCAAGGGTACGTGGCATTGTATCCCGAGTGCAGACCACACTACCGTCCATTCGGATTTGGCTACAGAATTTACGTCCGGGTTTCCATCCGATATACCACAAGAGATAACACATACTTCATTCATCCCATGGCCACAACATACATAAATCAACGATACGCATGCGAATAAATAATAATAAATAATAAGAAAAAGAACGAGAATAGATAAAAGGGTGCCCTCAGGTCTAACCTCTTAAGTCGTCTCTTGGAAGTGCGTTTCGCGGTCGTCACAAGGGTCGATGCTACGCAACTCCTCCGGTTCACTAATTTTATGTTTTCCTTCGTCGCCTTGCTATTTTAGGCTACTGTTTCCTATGTTTTTACTGTATCTTCTGGTCGTTAGGTTTAGTTACTCTTTGCGGTATTCGAGGACTATTTTGGGGCTGTTTTTTTGTGCGGTTTTTTTGTTGTATTTTCTGGTGCAGGTCAGATTTTAGGGATTATTGTTTGTTTCTTGTTGCGGAGTGGGGTCTGTTATTTGTGTGTTTATGCGTTGATTTGAGGGGCTGCTGAAGGTCGGTTTGTGTGTTGATTTTGAGAGGCTGCTGTGGGGTGTTTTCTTTGGCTATGTGAGTGGAGTTGAGGGGTATCTGAGTGTGTTGCCGAGAGTTCAACAAGAAGAAGTAAGGGCTGTGGTTTGCCGAGAGTGATGGGAGAGGGGAGAGGGCCGAGTGAGAGAGACAGGCTAAGGGTTCTTGATGCCGTATGGATGCTAGTGAGTGTCTTTCTTTGTTGGGCGTGAATAGCTAGCCCCGAATGTGTTGGTTTAGGCTTCTTTTATAGGCAAGGGTTGGGTTTACCTTATGTGAATAGGGAAATAATATTGTGTAATTATGGGGGGATATTTTAATTAGTGTGCTATAAGGAAAATCTATTTAATTAGGGATGTGATTTGGTTTGATTTGATTTGATCTCTTTTAATTAGGAATATGATTTAATTTGATTTGATTTGATTTCTTTAATTTGGGAAGGTGATTTGTCTTGATTTTAGCATGTGTTTAATGTGTGATTTTTTATTTTGGAAGGTGATGGGCGTGTCTTAGGTCTATTTGGGTGTGGGTTTGGCTCATTTTGGTAGGCTTGGTGGTGTGTGGGCTTGGTGTGTGACTTGCGGGGGTTTGGGCCAAGGATAAGTTTAAAACAGAGATCTTACAAGCAAACCCAAAGCTTAAGCGAATGAATTAAATCCAATAAGGTGTCAATTTCAGACTCTTTCCTTCGGATGTCTGTTTCCCGCGACTTCCACAATTTAAAGAGATAGTGTCTTCATGTGAGACTCATCATCGAGACTTATATGCAAAAATACAGTGCCTACAGTCACCCACACTTTGATGGGACTTGTGCAGTGTGTGACAATGACAATCCTATCAAAGTTTATGCAATGCATTTTTACTTACCTGGCTCGCCAGCTGCCACCTGACTTGCATGTTGCTTCGAACTAAGTTGGTATTGTTTGAGGTGCTGCGACCCCAAGGTTCATCCTTGCAAGATGTTGCGATCTCTAGGAATCACTACCGAAATGTGCTATGAGGTGGTCCATTCCCGAACCGTTACCGTGAGGTGGTCCATTCCCGAACCGTTACTGTGAGGTGGTCCATTCCCGAACCGTTATTGTGAGGTTGTCCATTCCCGAACCGTTACTGTGAGGTGGTCCATTCTCGAGCTGTTACTGTGAGGTGGTCCATTCATGAATCGTTACTGTGATGTGGTTCATTCCCGAACCGTCACTATGATGTGGTCCATTCCCGAACCGTTACTATGATATGGTCCATTCCCGAACCGTGCTCCATTCTTGGAGTGCCATTCTCAGCTTGTTCATTCCCGAACCGTGCTCCATTCTCGGAGTGCCATTCTCGGCTTGTTCATTCCCGGACCTTGCTCCATTCTCAGAGTACCATTCTTGACTTGTTCATTCCTGAACCGTGCTCCATTCTCGGAATGCTATTCTTGGCTTGTTCATTCCTGAACCGTGCTCCATTCTCGGAGTGCCATTCCCGACTTGTTCATTCCCGAACCGTGCTCCATTCTCGGAGTGTCATTCCAAACCATGCTCTATTCTCGGAGTGCCATTCTCGGCTTTTTCATTCCCGAATCGTGCTCTATTCTCGGAGTGCCATTCCCGGCTTGTTCATTCCCGAACTGTGCTTCATTCTCGGAGTGCCATTCTCGGCTTTGTGATGATGTGTGGCCCTCAACCCTGGGACTCATCCCCAAAAATGATACTGATGTGGGCCTCGACCCTGAAATGATACTGATGTGGGCCTCGCCCCCAAACTGATACTGATGTGGGCCTCGCCCTGTGACTCATCCCCAATAATGATATTGACGTGGGCCTCAACCCTAGGACTCATCCCCAAACTGATACTGATGTGGGCCTCGACCCATGCTCTATCCTCAAACTGATACTGATGTGGGCCTCGCCCCAAACTGATACTGATGTGGACCTCACTCCCAACTGATACTGATGTGGGCCTCGCCCCCAGAATGATACTGATGTGGGCCTTGCCCCCAGACTGATACTGATGTGGGCCTCGCCCCCAGACTGATACTGATGTGGGCATCGCCCCAAACTGATACTTATGTGGGCCTCGCCCCTAGACTGATACTGATGTGGGCCTCGCCCCAAACTGATACTGATGTGGGCCTCGCCCCCAGACTGATACTGATGTGGACCTCGCCCCCAGACTGATACTGATGTGGTGTTGCATATCAACATGTTGTATTACCTCTCACAAAATAATCCTGATAGCTAAACATATTTTCGTCCTCAACTGATGCTTCACGTCGAAACCAGAGAACCTTCAAAGTACTTAATACACTTAAATCTGATCGACTGCATGAGTGATCTGAACTAGACTCCTAGTGTGTGTATGCCAAGGCTCTGTCGCAGCTTAATCCTTAAGTAAGCCAACTTGATGATTTTGTCTCGGAGAATTGGATCAGTGGGTCTAACCAACCTAGACGTCTTGATTATACTCTGTGATTACTTCCTTGTACTCAACATGGTATGGTTTTCTTCTTTTTTCTTTCGTCTCTTTCTTTTCTTTCTTTTCTTTTGAACTTTCTTTTTTTCTTTTTCTTTTTTTTTTCTTTTCTCTTTTCTTTCTTTCTTTTTTTCTGACACACCTACTCTTTAAGGTAGCAATTCTCCTCATGGTGGTCCTAATACTCGCCCATGGGTAGCTTCACGCTTATCGGTTATAGGTGCTCCATTTTTTCCTTTTCTTTTCTGAGACTTTTTCTTTGTTTCCAACCATATCATATATCGTAGCTTAAGTACTCCAGGATGGACATCTAGGCAAACGGTCATTCACTGATCCGCCATCTCTTCAACTAGTCATCTCGCCGACCACTCAGGCTTCTACTGCTAAGATTCCATAATCAAGTGCTCGCGAGTCTAGCCGAGATCAACCACTCAGAATACCGGACGAGAGCACATCTCGCACTTATCGTTTCTAAGGTTTCACACCCTACAGCAAACAATGTCATCACCGACATATGCCTAACCATCAAGGACTTCTCATTTTTTTTCACTGGAATTCTTCTTTTCAGCCGTTGATAATGTGGGCTTCGCCCCCTGGATTCCTTCCCAAAACTGATACTGGTATGGGCCTCAACCCTGGGACTCATCCCCAAAACTGATACTGATGTGGGCCTCAACCCTTGGACTCATTCCTGAAATTAATACTCATATGTTACTGCTTCTGGTGGCTTCCATTTTCCGCTTTCTTTTTTTTTTTTTTTGAAACCTGTGAATGCAAAACAAAACAAAACAAAAAGAATGCAAATACGTTACGTGTATGCATGCATGCATGATGAATGAATTTCCTATTCCATTGGGTTAGGTCTTCTGCCAGTGACTGCTCGGTCTTCTTTCCCTCAGGCAAAATATTGCTTCAATCTATCCACGTTGATCGGCTCGGTGAACTCGTTCCCTTCTAAATCTGACAGTCTCACTGCCCCCATTTCCCATCACTTTCTGGACTATGTAGGGTCCCTCCCAATTGGGTCTGAACTTTCCTCTCGGATCATCATCGACGGCTTCGACTGCTTAAGTACCAGATCACCCTTTCTAATCTTAGTAGGACGCACTTTTTTGTTGAATGCTCGAGCCAACCTCTTCTGGTATATCTGCATTTGATACAAGGACTTCATCATATTCTCATCCAGTAGTGCTAACTGTTCAAATCTATGCGAGGCCCATTCTTGTTCAGGCAAATCTATTTCTGCTAATACTCGCATAGACTGTATCTCAACTTCCACTGGCAATACGGCTTCCATTCCGTAAACCAAAGAGTAAGGTGTGGCTCCCGTCGCCGTTCTTACAGAAGTTCTGTACCCCCACAGGGCATACGGTAGCTTATCGGCCCAATCTTTGTAGTTTTCCGTCATCTTGGCTAACATCTTCTTTATTGTCTTATTGGCTGCCTCGACTGCCCCATTTGCCTGCGGTCGGTAGGGTGATGACTTGTGATGGCCTATCCCGTACTTCTGTAGCATTGCCTTTATTTCTCCTTGAAACTGGACTCCATTGTCTGTTACTACATGATGCAGCATTCCATATCGACACATGAGATTCCGGGCTATGAACTTTGCCATCGTCTTTGCTGTAACGTTGCAAAATGATTCGGCTTGTACCCATTTCGAGAAGTAGTCTACTGCCACTACTATGAAGTGATGTCCATTTGATATGTGCGGTCGAATCTCTCCGATCATGTCGATTCCCATGCTGAGAAATGCCACGGCTCTGATAGCCCATGTAACTCTGTATGCGGCAAATGGTTCAAGTTATCGCGCGCTTGACAATTATGACAATGCTTTACCAGCTTCGCGCAGTCAGCTTCCATGGTCGACCAGTAAAAACCTTATTTTACTATCTTGCGAGACAGATTCAATCCGTTCATATGCGGTCCACATACTCCGGCATGTACTTCTTCCATTGCCTTCTGAGCCTCTTCTTTACTTAAGAACTTCAATTGGATGCCATTCGCTCGTCTCTTGTAAAGTTCTCCCTTCAAACTCACAAACTGAGAAGCTAACTTCTGAATGGCTATCATGTCTTTCTTACTTGCTTTTTCTGGGAACTCCCCATGTTCTAAGTACCGCTGAATATCGTAATACCAAGGTTTTCCATCGTTGACCTCTACTTCCAAGATTCTTTCTATCTCATAAAGCGATTTGTTTGCCATTGTCAACAACAGAGTTCTCATCACCAACTTCTCCGGATTTTCCCAAGTTGCGGCTAGTGTAGCTAATGCGTCGGCCATTTGATTTTCTTCTCGCGGCAAGTGCTGAAACTTACTATTAGAGACGTTGCCTTTCTCAGCATGGGAGTAGACATGATCAGAGAGATTCGACCACACGCATCGAATGGACATCGCTTCATAGTAGTGGCAGTAGACACAAGATGGCCCATTGGCATTTCAGAAGCTTTTGGCCCAGCTTCCATAAAGCATGGACTCATCCCAGTTTAAATGGCCCAACAAGCCCATACATCATGACAAAAAGTCCAACTGAATCCAAATGACGACGGTCCTAAACGCAAGCATAAAGGGATAGTTTCTATTAGTCCTACAACTACGGTTCACATGTGAGTTTATGAGGGTGTAGACAAAGGCTCCCGCTGACGAAGGATTGCCCACAACTAGGACTCCCCACTCAAGGGTTCGAGCGACCAAGTGAGAGCACCCTTTTGATACCGTAAGGTACGTGCCAACGAGTTATAGTGCGTGACTGACTGTCAAATGTATTTATCATTGAAGATTCCCCAGAGGGAGGGTGAAGCGAACTCTCTTAAATACCCAAGCCTCTTAGGCTCTTATCGCCTTGGTGACAGGAATAAACAATAGGTCCTCCAATTTAGTCCATCACAGTAAGCTTCTAGTAAATGATTATCTAGGTGCCTTCACAGCTTTTCCTTATAGAAAGGTAGTGAATGAATGAAGACACCAAACCATTACCTAGCTCTAATAGTGCCTTTGTTTAAACCCCTTCAACCCACTGTAGACACGGTTAACTGAAACAAAAACCACAAACAGTACAAGGCATTATTTTGGGGCCAATTCTCTGTCCCTAGTGGAGTCGCCAGACTGTAGGACACAGAAATCGGCGACGCTATTCTAGGCTCGTTCCCTAGTCGGGAATACGGAGTAGCCTACGGGGGAACTAAACCAGAGAAATAACATGGATTCGCCACCCAGTGTGAACTGGGAAAATGATTTAAGGCCGCACTCACCCCTCGCAAGGAAATACCTCAAACCGTTGGGTTCGGAATGGTCTCTTACTTATGCCACTTGTAATGAACGGATTTATGTAATAATATAACCGAGTCTACGCAACAACAACCTACATCTAAGTTGGCATACTACCTATATCTAAGTTTGCATGCATAAAATAAGTCGGAATAACGGCAAGCACACAATCTCATGCATACATTAAATCGCTAAGCATGGCAATGTAAATAAATAATACTCTAAATATAAACGTAGAAGAGACATAATCAAGTTCCTAATGCGAAAGAAATAACTAAATCATGCTTGGAAATAACCAACTAAATCAAGCGTAAAAATAAATAACTAAACAACCTAATCATGCATAAAAGTAATATATTATTTCTAATAAACAATGAATAAACACAAACTTGGATGAAACGAAATATGTGTGTCTCTCAAGCGGTATATGACATTGTATCTCGAGTGCAGACTGCACTACCATCCATTCAGATTCGTCTACGGAATTTACGTCCGGGTTTCCATCCAATATACCGCAAGAGATAACACATACTTCATTCATCCCATGGCCACAACATACATAGATCAACGATACGCATGCGAATAAATAATAATAAATAATAAGAAAAAGAACTAGAATAGATAAAAGGGTGCCCTCAGGTCTAACCTCTTAAGTCATCTCTTGGAAGTGCGTTTCGCGGTCGTCGGAAGGGTCGATGCTCTGCAACTCCTCCGATTCACTGATTTTATGTTTTCCTTATTCGCCTTGCTATTTTGGGCTGCTGTTTCCTCTATTTTTGCTATAACTTCTGATCGTTGGGTTTAGTTACTATTTTCGATATCCGGGGACGGTTTTGGGGATGTTTTGTGCGGTTTTTGGGACTATTTTTGTTGTATTTTCTGGTGCAGGTCAGATTTTAGGGATTATTGTTTGTTTGTTGTTGCCGAGTGGGGTCTATTATTTGTGTGTTTATGCGTTGATTTGAGGGGCTGCTGAAGGTCGGTTTGTGTGTTGATTTGAGAGGCTACTATGGGGTGTTTTCTTTGGCTATGTGAGTGGAGTTGAGGGGTATCTGAGTGTGTTGCCGAGAGTTCAACAAGAAAAAGCAAGGGCTGTGGTTTGCTGAGAGTGATTATCGGGATAATATGACAAGGTCATGATTATCTGATTAAAGAGACTACTTGCTAGTGATCCGATATATGCTTCGTACAGGGCAGACACAATTCCAGCCCCAGGCCTAGCATGTGACATCTGATATTGGATCGCAATACGCTTTACTTGGTATACTACGCTTGACAAAGATTATATATTCCTTAAAGAATATTTCTAGAGAATTGGGTAGGCACGGTGCTTTGCTAGAAGCCAACCATGTCTTGTAAATCGTTTAGAACATGGTACCCGGTACGCACATATTCGGATAGTTCGACGACCGGATTTACTGCCAACATATCCAGGGGTCTCATGGGTCGCTTCCCAAAGATTCACCGATGAAGTTTGACTCGAACAAAATTAATTTTGAATTAATTATGAGAGATAGAAAATTAATCTAGGATTATTGCGGCAAGAATTTATCTGGGATAAAATTCGATTAGAAGAGAGAGACGATTAATTAGGAATTAATCGATTAAATAATATATTCGATATATTAAATGAAATTAGATTTCATAGCGGAATTAAAATTGGATTTTAATTCGGGCGAATGAATTAATTTAGAATTAATTCGCGAGCGACTTTCGTAATAATTTTGCGAGGCATTATTATTTAATTAAATTTGATTTAATTAAGTCGCAACGAAAAATTCGTTAATTCGAAATTAACGAACCGAGCCCGAAATGTGTTTTACGGGCCCACTCGAATATTGAATTTAAAGTGGGGCCCACCTAGTCACATCACTAGTCAACTTTATTACACTTTTGGTTGATAGAAGTTGGTAGAGATTTTGGTAGCTTGTAAAACACATAACCTTGATTTTTGAAAGACATATACCAACTTGATTTTTTGGAAAATGTTAATTTGATTTTAGAAATCAAATACACAAAAAAATTAAAAAATCTATCTCTCACACACACACCAAAACCGTGAGCCTCTCCCTCCCCCATTGAAGTTTTGTTTCAAAATTTCTTCATTGCTAGCACACAAAGGAGTCATTCAAAGGTGATAGGGAAACTATCCCATTGATCTTGGAATTCAAAGATCAAAGCTTGGAGCTCATCATTCATACAAAGGAGAGCTTGGAGCATTTCTCAAGGAGGCAAAATTTTTGTTATCTACACATCCACCTTTGCCGATAATTATGAGTATTTTTCTGCAATCTCACTTTGTTTATTCACACATGTTTATGCTTGATAGATCCTTGACATGTTCTAGGAAAACCCAACAGGAAGTCCCCTGTCGAGTGGGTTTACTCGAAAGGGAAATTTGTGTAAAGGTTGTGAGTGAGCCTAGGAACAAAACTCATTATAAAAGTTTAAGAGTGAGCCATTGGAAAACTCTTGTGTAAAGGTTTAGAGTGAACCCGGGGGACAAAACTTTTAGTTGTGATTGAACCACATAAAACTCTGTGTAAATTATGAATTTAACTTAGTGTAAAGCTTCAAGTGTGGCTTGGGGGAGTGAACGTAGGCATTGTTGGTCAGACCATTATAAATCATGTGTTAATTTCTTTAACTATTTCTCCTTAATTTATCGCAAGCTTTATATTACCTTTCCATATTATTTAGTATGACTTGTCATTGAGAAATTGAGAAATAAGCTTAATTGGTATAGTTACCAGCTTAGTAGCATAAAATAAAAAAATTATTGTTAATTCTGTAATATTAGGCTATCACCCAATTCACCCCCTCTTGGGTATAAAAAAGATTATTATGTGAGCTTCTAGACGATTTTACAAGAAACAAGAAATGTGCCACCTTGTAAACATATTTGATGTCTATACTTAGAAGACTCAGAGTCGTAGGCATATTTTTTCTATAAATGTTGGTTATTTTGGAGCTGGATGATGAACACTAAAAAGTTTACATTTAATAAAGATAAAGTAATCATTTTACACTTATAGTTTCATTAATCCTCTTAATTTAGCACATTTGTGAAATAATAATTAAATTTAAGTTTTATATATTTTTATTGTGATTTTCATTTTTTATGTTGATGAAATAATAACTTGGATGCATAACTAGAAAAATGGACGTGACATTTGGATTTTAGAGGTCAGAAACTTGAAAGGGCGTTCTAACAGTGTACAATTTCGGAAATTCCAAGTTTGCGTAATTTTTATATTTTGACCATAACTTTTGTTAGGGATAAACACTATACCCAAATTGTGGATGGGCTATATTTACATGTATTTGTAATATTTCATAAATTAATAAAATGGCAATCTTTATTATACGTGTCTTACATAACTTATATGAATCATCAACATTGTAATAAAGCCATTAGAGTAATAAGACGATGGCTTCCACGCCTTATGAGAATCATCACTCTTAAATGTTCCCAGTCATAGTTTTGTGAATAATCTGTGCGTTCACAAAGCGGAGAGAAGCATGATGATATGATTCGCCCTTAAGTGGGGTAGCCGATCTCATAAGCTACTAGCGGAGATCCGTCCGCTTGGTGTATCACATGGATGCATGAGTTGCTCGTGTCCATCGAACTGACCGCTGAAAGTTTTCATATGGAGTGTTTATCCAAGTGTCTGTGAGAATTTCACGTATCGATTATATGACTAGTCCTTAGACTTGAGGTCTTTACAATATTATGTGTGGACCAAATAACTTTGACATTCCTTCTCCGTTCAAAAGATCCGGTTATAAGGGTATGATTGGGTCATTTGTTGAAACACATGAGGTTTGTAAAGATACAACAGAGAATCACCACTCTCTCGGATAATATTTTCTTATAAGAGTAGTATTCCAGTTCGCGGGTTGATATGTGTGATCAGTGCTTGAGACTGTGACCACATCGGAAGAATCATGTGAGATTCTTGGGTTAGCACGATTCATGACACTATCAACATCATACCTTTGACCATATGGGTAGACACTTTCCGTACCCTAGGTCAATAGGTGGGGATTCAGTGAGGCGAGGGACCGTATCATATGTAAATCGCATACAGAATGGGTATATATATATTTCCTTCTCATTTGGGGCCTTGGCATGTTGCTAGATGTCAACCTTGGTCATTGAAATCGAACGACCATCTGATCGGAGGATAATTTATGTTCGATTAAATTATCATGATTCATTTCATGTCCAACTTGAGGGGAACCCAAAAGGTGACACACAACAAAGTTGAAATTAATGGTTAATAGTGCACAGTACAAAAATAATAGCATATATGATTGCTGTAGGAATTATTCATAAATGGTTCAATATGTTTAATTATTGAACATATCATTTATGACGTTCCATAGTGGCTTAGGGATTGGTGAATGACGATAGGGGCACTTTGGGAATTGGAATAAAAAAATTAATATTCATGTAAATAGTAACGTGAATAGTAATTTTTTTTTATTTGTTTTGAATTCCGATTCGGCCCAAACTCTTATTAGGGTTTTATAATCTCATTAACCACTAAATTAAGATCCAATGGCTAAGATTAAATTAGCTTTTTCCACATCAGATTCTTAATTAATTTTGTTTTCTTTGGAGCATTATATAAACCCAAAGAATTCTTCACCAATTTGCTACACCAAAACCTTTCATATCTTGGGTTTATATAAGTGAGCAACTCTAAAGTTTAAGAGTAAGCCACTGATTTTGAGGATCCTTAAGTCTAATTGACTAGAGGAACCTCGAGTTAAAAGTTTTGAGGTATTTGCCTAGGCTAGCACCAAGGGCAAAATGTTGGACAATTATGACCCATAGCATCACTATTTGTACAGAACATGGTGTTGTTGTACAATTAACTATGTGACAAAGGAAATTGCTCTTTTATCATTTGTAATTGGATTACCCGGATACATAAATGATAAAAGTCCATATGATTAGTTCCGGATTAACAGGATATGAGACATTATTAATCCATTAAGGTTTAATCATTAAAACATCCCTAGTCGTAGTATTATCGAGATTGGACATCGATAATGCGGAATAGACTAGTATTGCACTTGTGCGCGTTGTGGGAGCATAACGACATAGTTCTCATATATTTAAGTATTGGATACTTATGCAAGTGTGATAGGAGGTTGTGTTTACCGATGGTACGGAAACAGCTTCGCTCTGGATAGACCCCTCAGAATTCCATTGGTAGTATGACTATGTGTCTATGGAAGTCCGAAACAGGGTAGGTGTATTGGTCTTAACCTGAGACTTGTATCGCTAATACTTGCGACAATCAATACACTTTGGTTTTGGTCATCCAGGGCTTTAACAGGTTCTTTGTACGCCTCTTCTGGGTATATTGAGAATCGTAGTGTATTGGGTGTGATGTCAAGATGGAAGTATCACTTCAGTCATATGGAGATGATGATCACGTATGATAAAGAACTAGTACTCTTGTATGCTACAACTATCGGGATAATATGACTAGGTCATGTTTATCCGATTATAGAGACTAGTTACCAGAGATCCGATATGTGCTTCGTATGGGGCAGACACAATTCCAGCCCTAGGCCTAGCATGTGACATCCTATACTGGATCACAATACGCAATACTACGTATAATACACCTGACACAGATTACATATTCCATTAAGAATATTTCTGGAGAATTGGGTAGGCACGGTGCTTTGCTAGAAGCCAACCATGTCTTGTAAATCGGTAAAAACGTAGTACTAGGTACGTACGTGTTCAGATAATCCGACGACCGGATTTACTGCCAACATATCCAGGGATCTCATGGGTCGCTTCTCAAAGATTCACCGATGACATATGACTCGCACATAATTAATCTGAGATTAATTATAAGAGAGAGAAAATTAATCTAGGATTAATTATAGAGATATTTTATCTGGGATAAAATACTATTTAAGAGAGAGAACGATTAATTTGGAATTAATCGATAAAATAACATATTCGATATATTAAACGAAATTAGATTTCGACGCGGAATTAAAATTAGATTTTAATTCGGGCAAATGAGTTAATTTAGAATTAATTCACTAGCACATTAATAGTAATTTTGCTAGGCATAATTAATTTTTATTAAATTTGATTTAATTACGTCGCAACGGAAAATTCGTTAATTTGGAATTAGAAAACCCGAGCCCGGAGTGTTTGCGGGCCCACTCGGATTTTGAATTCTAGTGGGGCCCATAAGTCACATCAAGTCACATCACTAGTCATTCATCACCTTTATGGTGATGGAAGTGGTGTAGGAAATGATGGAAACTTATATTACACTCCAAGTTGGTAATGATGAAAGTATTTTACCAAATGTTTGGTATATCATTACTTGATTTTTGAAATCAACACACAAACACTCATCTCTCTTCTCTCCTCACTCTCGGCATTGTGCCATTTTTCCTCTCAAAATTCTTGGCTTGGCCGAGACATATACAAGAATAAGGAAAATTTTATTGAATTTTTCCATGTGCTAGCACACTAAAGCGATCATTCAAAGGTGATAGGGAAACCAACCCTTGAGCTTGGAATCAACACTCAAAGCTTGGAGCTTGAAGATCAACAAAAAGAAGGGCTTGGTCCAAATTCTACAATGAGGAATTTTTGTGTTCAACGCATCCATTATCCGATCAAAGTAAGTATTTTCCGCTACTTTACTTTGTTGTATTCGTACATTTCATTGCTTAATTGATCTTGGTTTGACCTAGAAAACCCAACACAAATAAATGTGCACTCAAGGCGTAATCTTGCCGTTGAGTTTTGGTTTTGGTGTGTGCATCTTTGGAGGCCACACACTTGGGTGGCTCTTTGGAACATGGAAGAGCTTGCTGAGTTTGAGAAAAGCTTGTAGATTGGAGGGAGGACTGACGAGTCTACAGTTCAAGTAAGTCTTTTCCTTTCTTATTTTATTTAGAGTTCTTTAATAGTTAGCATGTTTAGGTTCATGTTCTTTGCATGTTTTATGAGTTTTATGCTTAGAATATATGGTAACATGGCTAGGCTTGTAGAATAAAAAAACAAATGGGTCTTGGGCAAAGGGAAAGTGGCATAATAATTTTGATTTTCTGATGCGCAATCGCGGTCACTTCCAACAATGGTATCAGAGCGCCGTTTTTGTTTTGATTAGTTCTTTCTCATTTGAATTCGAAATTGGGTGTTTAAAATCTCGTTGAAAGCTAACACCCTGAAATTAATTTTAGGCACAAATTTTGCATGATTTGGTTAGATTTGAATTGTGAAATTGCATTTAAAGTTCACGCGTCTGCAGAAAAACGTGAATAGTAAATTTATTTGAATAAAATAAAATACAATATCATAATTAAATATTAATCAAAGTTTTTTAATGCCTAAAATAATTCCAACATATTAAAACTCATATGCTTGATGATTCTATGTATGATTAGAATTGACATGATTATTTTAGGGTGCAAGCATTTAGAGACTTTCTAAGAAATAAAGAGTGTATTACTTATCCCTTAGCTAAGTAATTATTCCGTGATGAACATATAGATTTATTACCTTTAAGGCTAATAAATATAAATCACTTGTTTATAATAAAAGACATTATAAAAGATACAAGTGGGTTGGAGCAAGGGGTTAAATAAAACTTTCCAAACTAAAGTTAATTTAACCAAAGGTATTACTAGAGTTAGATAATGATTTGGTGTCTTCCTTCACTCACTACCTTTTTATAGCCAAAAGGAAAAGCTGTGAAGACATCTAGATAATCATTTACTCAAGCTTACCTTAAAGCATATTTAAAGTGTTGGAGTAATTTGGAGGATCTATTGTTATTTCTGTCACCAAGGCAATAGGAGCCTAAGAGGTAAGGGTATTAAGAGAGTTCGCTCCACCCTCCCTCTAGGGAATTTTCAATGGAGGAATCTATTTGACAGTTATTCACTTAAACTTGCTAAAATCCTCAATAATAATTTAGTCTAAAATTGCCTCCCATGTAAAGTATAGACCCAAAAGGCTTAAACTGTATTGGCAGGACTAGGCTTTACCAGACTGACCAATACCAATTTGTCCCTAATCGTACTATTGATAATGGTTTGACTTTTCTGAGTCATAAGACGCATGGACCCTTAGACATGGTCTTATTACTTAGTGGCAAAGATTGAGTGTCCACAAGGACTAGCAGAAGCTATGGCATCTTTGATTGCCCAACCCAATGATCAATGAATTGTGATTTATATCATAAATCGGTTGGAAACCTACCTAATTATCAAATTTTATAACGACCGGCCCTAGTCGGAGTTATGAAATTATGATAATGGGATTTTTTCCCACAAGAAATCCATCATATTGGGGTTGATGTGATTTACTTAAAATTAAAAACCCATGTTATTATGAAACATTAATGAAAACATATTCCTAATTTTAACATTTTCTCTTAACAGGTGGGTTAAAATATTTCACAAACATTCAAAAGGCAAACAAAGTATCACTTCGTTCCATCCTTGATGAGCATAAGCTCAAATGGGACAACTACAATGACTGGTTTAGAAACCTTAAAATTGTCTTACGACAAGAAAATATTTTCTATGTTCTTGAAAGACCTTTTCCCCCTGAACCCGCAGAAGATGCTGACCAAGATACATTTGATGCTTGGAAGAAACACGTTGATGATGATGAGCAAGCATTTTGCATAATGCTTGGCTCTATGTCGGACGAACTTCAGAAAACTTACGAAGATATGGATGCTCAAACCATCATCTTTCACTTGAAGGTGTTGTATGTAACTTCCGTTCATACCGTGAGATTCCAAGTGTCATGTGTCTTATTCCAAAAAAGGTATAAGGAAGGATCTGTTAGTGGATATGTGCTTAAGATGATTGGCCACATTGAAAAATTGGCCAGCCTCGGGTTCATCATGGATCATGAGATAGGTCACGATCTAATTCTTCAGTCATTACCAAAATAATTCTCTAACTTTATTATGCAATTTCATCTGTTTGATAAAGAAGCTACTTTAGCAGAATTGCACAATCTGATAAAGCAATCAGAGAAGGACTTGAAACCGGAGCTTAAAACCTCTGTCATGCTTACGGGTACGGACCTGAAGCCACGAGGCCCAAAGAAAAATAAGGGCAAGACCAAGGCTCCAGATCACCTAAAGCCCAATGGTAGGTGGAGAAGAAAAAAGGGAAAGGGGAAATGTTTTCTTTGTGGAAAGAAGTGTCATTGAAAGAAAGACTGCAGATCCTTGAAAGCAAAGGAAGCTAAGGAAGCCAAGAGGCCAAGAAGCCCAATGCTTCAAGTATGTTGTATATGATTGAACTATATTCTCAAAACTCTGAACCTTCTACTTGGGTGCTTGACACCGGTTGTGGGACTCACTTGTGTACAATGTGCAGGGCCTGAGAAACAGTATGAGACTCCGTCATGGGGAGGTTGACTTACGCATGGGTAATGGAGCAAAACTGGCTGCATTGTGCGTGGGGACTTATTCATTAGTTTTGCCGAATGGTTTAGTTTTAGACTTAGAAGATTTTGTTTATGTACCTTCTATAGTAAAGAACATCATTTTGATATCTTCTTTATGTAATACAGGCTTTTCATGCCTAATAAGTTGTAATGAATGTTCTATTTATTTCAATGAAATAAAATATGGAGATGATTTTTGAATAATGGTATCTATGTCTTACAAACTAACAAAGAATGTTCAACCTCTAATATATACAATGTTAACTCGAATAATCTTAATGAATCACTTCTATGGCACAGTCGCTTAGGTCATATCAATGAAATAAGATTAACTAAGCTACATAAGGATGGGTATTTCAAACCCTTCAAATATAAACCTTATGGAACTTGTGAGTCTTGTTTAATTGGTAAAATGATCAAATTACCCTTCAAAGGTAAATGACAGCGTGCATCAGAGACATTAAAACTCATACACTCTGATGTATGCGGACCAATTTCAGTCACCGCTAGAAGTGGATTCTCCTACTTCATTACCTTTATCGATGATCATTCGCGATATGGGTATGTGTACCTTATGTGGTACAAATTTGAAGCCTTTGAGAAATTCAAAGACTTCAAGACTGAAGTAGAAAACCAGCTTAATAAAATTATTAAGTCACTAAGGTCTGACCGAGGTGGTGAATACTTAAGCAACAAATTTCAAGATTACTTGAGAGAAAACGACATTGTTTCCCAGTGGACTCCTCTGGGAACTCCACATCATAATGGGGTCTCCGAAAGGAGAAATCGGACATTATTAGATATGGTTCGATCAATGATGCAAAGCACGAATCTACCTCTTTCATTTTGGGGTCTTGCTTAGAAACAGCAACACTACTACTAAACCAAGTTCCTTCCAAGACTGTTAGTCAAACACCATATGAGTTATGGTCTGGGAAAAGTCATAGTCTTAGTTATCTAAGAGTTTGGGGATGTGACGCATATGTCAAGCTCACACAAACTAACAAATTGGATGATAGGGCAGTTAAATGTAAGTTTGTAGGATATGCCTTGAACTCAAGAGCATACATGTTCTACGTCTCAAATGAACAAAGAACCTTTGTCTCACGAAATTCTAAATTTCTAGAGAATGAATTCCTTCTCAAGAAATATAGTGGGAGTAGACTTTACCTTAATGAGGTACGAGAAGAACAAACTAACATAGCACTAAACCCCAGGCCCCTCAAAAGGGCAGCGACGGAACAACCACAAGGTTATGAACTCAGAAGGTTTGGTAGGGAAAGACTTGACTTCATCAAAAATGTTGACAAGCCTTATGTTTACAGGAAAAGTGGGGAGTAGTGCTATTGTATTTCTTGTATTATATGTCGATGACATATTAATCATCGGAATGATATTCCCATAATGCAAGCCACCAAGCAATGGTTATCTCAGAATTTCTCCATGAAAGATTTGGGAGAAGCAGCGGACATCCTCGATATTAAGATCTACCGTAATAGATCTAGGAGGTTGTTAGGACTTTCTCAATCTACGTACATAGATAAATTTTGAAAAGATTCAAAATGGAAGATTCCAAAATAGGTAATTTACCTACTTGTCATGGAATCAAATTATCTAAGGAGCAATGTCCACATACTCTTCAGATATATAGAGCGTATGAGTAGGATCCCTCATGGTTCAGCAATAGGATCGATCATGTACGCCATGCTATGTACAAGACCTGATGTCTCTTATGCTCTTAGCATAATGAGCAGGTATCAAAAACATCCTGGTGAGCAACACTGGGCAGCTGTCAAAACAATCCTCAAGTATCTGAGAAGAACTAAGGATATGTTTTTGACATACAGAGATTGTTTTGAGATGAAAGTCATTGGTTACTGTGATGCGAGCTTTCAGACCGATAGGGATGACAGCAGATCACAAACATGATATATGTTTACTTTGAATGGCAGTGCTGTTAGTTGGAAAAGCTCAAAGTAGTCAACTACATCGGACACTACCACTGAAGCCGAGTATATTGCAGCATCTGTGGCTGCTAAAGAAGCAGTCTGGATAAAGAAGTTCATCACGGAGCTGGAAGTGCTTCCCGCGATAAAGAATGGTGTCACGATGTACTGTGACAACACGGGCGCCATTGCTCAATCAAAGGAACCAAGGTCCCACCAGAAATCCAAGCATGTACTCAGGCGATTTCATCTCATCAGGGAGATTGTTGAGAGAAAAAAAGTTATTATAGAGAAAATACCCACATAAGATAATTTTCAGATTCTCTGACTAAAGGGCTGACTCAACAAAAGCATGATAGGCACACCCGAGAGTATGGTGTCCACATTCATACTAGTTGGCTATAGTGCAAGTGGGAGATTGTTAGGGATATGCCCTATACCCAACTTGTGGATGGGTATGTACATGTATTTGTAATATTTTCATTAATTATTAAAATGGCAATCTTTATTATACGTGTCTTACATAACTTATATGAATCATCAACACTGTAATAAAGCCTTTGGAGTAATAAGACGATGGCTTCCACGCCTTATGAGAATCATTACTCTTAAATATTCTGAGTCATAGTTTTGTGAATAATCTGGACATTCAAAAAGCGGGGAGACTAGCATGATGATATGATTCGCCCTTAAGTAGGGTAGCCGATCTCATAGGCTACTAGCGGAGATCCATCCGCTCGGTGTATCACATGGATGCATGAGTTGCTCGTGTCCATCGAACTGACCGCCGAAAGTTTTCATATGGAGTGTTTATCCCATGTGTCTGTGAGAACTTTCATGTATCGATTATATGACTAGTCCTTAGACTTGAGGTCTTTACAATCTTATGTGTGGATCAAATAACTTTGACATTCTCCTTCCCCGATTTAAAAGATCCGTCATAAGGGTATGATTGGGTCATTTGTTGAAACACATGAAGTTTGTAAAGATACAACAGAGAATTGCCACTCTCTCGGATAATTTTTCTTATAAGAGTAGTATTCCAGTTCGCGGGTTGATATGTGTGATCAGTGCTTGAGACTGTGGCCACAGCGGAAGAATCATGTGAGATTCTTGGGTTAGCACGATTCATGACACTATAAACATCATACCTTTGACCATATAGGTTGACACTTCCGTAACCTAGGTCAATAGATGGGGATACAGTGAGGCGATGGACCGTATCATATGTAAATCGCATACAAAATGGGTATATATATCTTTCTTTCTCATTTGGGGCCTTGGCATGTTGCTAGATGTCAACCTTGGTCATTGAAATCGAACGACCATCTGATCGGAGGATAATTTATGTTTGATTAAATTATCACGATTCATTTCATGTCCAACTTGAGGGGAACCCAAAAGGTTACACACAACAAAGTCGAAATCAATGGTTAATAGTGCATAGTACAAATATAACAACATATATGATTATTGTAGGAATTATTCATAAATGGTTCAATGTGTTTAATTATTGAATAGATCATTTATGAGGTTCCATAGTGGCTTAGGGATTGGTGAATGACGATGGGGGCACCTTGGAATTGGAATAAAAAAAATTACTATTCACTGAATAGTAAAAAAAAATTTTATTTGTTTTGAATTCAAATTCGGCCCAAACTCTTATTAGGGTTTTATAATTTCATTAAACCACTAAATTAAGATCAAATGGCTAAGTTTAAATTAGCTTTTATCCCACATCAGATTCTTAATTAATTTTGTTGTCTTTGGAGCACTATATAAACCCAAAGAATTTTTCACAAATTTTCTACACCAAAACCTTTCATATATTGGGTTTATATAAGTGAGCAATATATAAACCCAAAGAATTCTTCACAAAAAAAAAATTTACTATTCACATTACTATTCATGTGAATACTAATTTTTTTTTTAATTCCAATTCTCAAAGTGCCCCTATCGTCATTCACCAATCCCTAAGCCACTATGGAATCTCATAAATGATTTGTTCAATAATTAAACACATTGAACCATTTATGAACAATTCCTACAACAATCATATATGTTGTTATATTTGTATTGTGCACTGTTAACCATTGATTTCGACTTTGTTGTGTGTGACCTTTTGGGTTCCCCTCAAGTTGGACATGAAATGAATCGTGATAATTTAATCGAACATAAATTATCGTCCGATCAGATGGTCGTTCGATTTCAATGACCAAGGTTGACATCTAGCACATGCCAAGGCCCCCAAATGAGAAGGAAAGATATATATACCCATTCTGTATGGGATTTACATATGATACGGTCCATCGCCTCACTGTATCCCCACCTATTGACCTAGGGTACGGAAAGTGTCAACCCATATGGTTAATAAAATTTATACTGCTGGGTTAAAAATCCATAACTAAAGCAGTGTGTAATTTTATGGAAATTGATGCTTTTATTTTCCTTTATTCTATATTGTTAATAGAATTTATACTTCTAATCCACTGCATGCATATTACTTGAATATGTTTTCTGACTTCACTTATGGTTGGTATTTTTAGAATAGGTTCTAGAATGTTATTAGACTTGGATATTGTTAGATTAGTCAAAACCATCGGGAACTGTTGTTCCGATTTTCTTGAAAATCAATATGGTTAGTGACTTAGTTGCTAAGTCATGATAGGTAATCTAAATAGATATATGTTTTAAGATATAATTGTCTAGAGAGAATAGTTTCTTGTGCGGTAAGAATTGACGTGAATTAGTTCATGCTTCGAGATTCTTGACTGGCATTAAGAAAACTCCATTAGGTATTTTGTTTATCTTATAATGACGTTTCTTGGCTTTAGTGACTTTTTAGAAGTCACGTGTTTGACACAGTTTGCTAATTAATTATTTACAATTGTTGTGAATCATTGAAGGCAAATTATAAAGCTAAAGAAAGGAGATGTGTATAGTTGTGTATAGAGAATATTGATTCTCACAATACGACAACTGTAGGTATTGGATACCAGATCTCTCATCTAGTTACTTAAAATAATGTTTAATGATTGTTTTGATATTTGATATCAGAACTTGCGACTATTGAATATTACTTGTTCTTTATAAATAATTGTTACATATTTTAATATGACTAGTAGTGTCATTGATGAAGAGATAAACATTAAGAAAAATATTCGGTTAACTGAATAACTTAGAATAATGCTTTATGAGATTTTATCATATAAGCATTAGATTCTTATTCCGTATGGTAAAGGATGGTCTGATACAAGATCACACCAAGTATTCTTATCCATTTAATGAATATTGTATTCATGATGTGATTAAATCTCATTTAACCAATGATCGTCATTGGATCACAGATTTATTAAACTAATACATTGGATGTATGTAGTTTAATGATTATAAATTACTTTGGATAGTTTTCTTTACTTCGTAACTTAGTTAATGAATTGTCATGACTTAGTTACATGTTTCTAAAAGAATATTTATTGAACTTTTTGAATGGTTCGAGAACTTTCAATATGTTTCTGATGAAACGCGGATAGAATATTTTGAATGGTTCAAAGATATTCTATTTGAAATTTTGAAAATTATATTTTAAAATTCATCGTGAGTCTTTGAATTGTTCAAAGATGTTTGATATGATCAAACATATGAATTTATGGTAATTAGTTCTAAAGTTATTTAATGAATGTGATTCTTACTCAATATTATTCTTCTACAATTCCATCATGATGGAATTGGTCAGTGGGAGAAATCGAATCTTATATGATTTGACTCGTTTGATATTGAGTGTTACCGAATTAGTTTCAATACTCTTGGGGTTATGCTCCAGTTACACTAATTCATCCTTTTAATTATTGTTCCATTAGTTTCTACAGTTACGTATATGATATGTATAGGTAGAAAATTCGAATCTTGAAAAGTTTGAGATTTGAATATTTCTTTTGTATAATGGTTATATAATTGAAAGTACTTGCGCCTCGGAGGTACAAGTGAAAGTTATCATTTATTCTATTTAATAGAATATTGTATTCTATTTGATAGAATATCTTTTCTATGATTCTGAGTAATAAAATTATTTTATTACTTGGTGTGTAACATCATATGTTAACAATTATAGAAAAGAATTGACTTATTGAAGTCAATTGTGAGAGTGATAAACTATAATTGGAACTACATAATTAATAAGATGAAAAGACCCTTAGACAACTTCCGTATAAGTTCAATAGGATGTCAGAATCATTTGCGAAGTATTTGATACTTAATGGTTCTGTTGTATATCCTAACGACATTGTCATTATTAATGTAATAATGAGATGTTTGTGAGGTAAAATATTTACCTAAGTCTTATTTTCTCCGTGAAAGCAGTGGAAGTAGTCTTTGTTATATTCGATATAAAGTTTTATATATGATATAAAATAAGAGACTTGTGAGATACTCCCATTAGTCGTGCATTAGATATGATCTAACAAATGACATATCAAAACTATATGTTTGACAGTTAGTATAATTGTTTGACAGTTAGTGTGTCTTTTATATATAATATTCATCTTTCGTAAAGGATGGTTCCTTTGTCGAAAGAGAAATTGATTAGAATGTCTAGTCAATCTTATGCATTATAAGATGATGGCATAATGAATACTATATTATGTGCGATTAAAGATATCAATTTAATCGTAATTGTTACGAATTATTGTGATTCCCTGGAGACCATAGGATGTGTCTTGAAACATGTTCTTTATTATTCTTGAGATATTAAGAACAAGTTTCTTATTCATGGAGAATATAATCCACAACCATTAGGGTCAGATTAGTCTAATTATGACGTTAGATGGTCTACGTCATATAAAGTCAGAAATGATGCAGTGGGAGTGTCACGATTGATTCTACTGAATTAGTAGAATCACTTGTAACTTATGAAGTAATGACTTATGAAGTTGCATAGTGACCTTATAGATTAGTGTTGTGTTTACTTAATGGCAATGGGAATTGAGAAATGAGAATCATTCCCAATAAGGTTATTTACTTCATAAAATTGAATAAAAATGAGAATGAGAATGAAAGTGGGGCCCACAAATTTGGGAATGGGGAATGAGAATCTCATTCCCCACCCCCATGAGAATGGGATTCACATTCCCATTATTGATGGCAAATTACATATATCCATAAGATAATTAATTAATATTAATATAAAATAAATAAAATGTATTAATCAAAATCAAAATTAATAAAAATAATATTGACTATTATAATAAAAAAATAATTTAATAAAAGAATATATTAATATTTAGTATTTAATACATTAATAATAATATCTTAATAAAGTAATACTAATTAATATCTAATTTATAAATAATAAATAAAAGTATAAATTTAATAATAAAATAATATTTAACATTTTAATAAAAAAATAATTTAATTTTAGTAATTATACATAAAATTAATAATACTTAAATAATAAATAAAAACTATTGATCAATAATTAAAAATAAAAGAATATTTTAATAAAAGAATAATTTAACATTGAGTAATTTAATACATCAAAAATAAATATAATTAATATATAATTATAACTAATGGTATTTTTGTAACTTTTTAACAATTCATTCCGATTACTAGACAAAGTAAACACATCAATGGTAATACTGCTTCATTCCGATTCCGATTTCTACAATTAAGTAAACAACTTATTCTGATTCCGATTTTCCATTCTCATTCCAGCTCATTCCGATTTCATTTCATTATGATTCCATCTCATTCCGATTACGAGTACGTAAACGCACCATAGAAGTTTTGATATTAGTGTTGTGTTTGCTATTGTCTACATAGTATTTTGGATTTGATCTCTAAATACATAGACAACTTTATAGCTATAACACAATATTGATATCACATCCGAGTCATATTGATCTAGAACTTGGGTTCTACAAAATATGAATGATGTTGGTTAAGGAAAACAATTGGGTTTGTTGGACAGACTCAATTTATTAAAGAAGGCTTACTTATTGTTGCCTACCTCTTGAGTGCTAGGTAAGCTCTTATGGGATATGAGTATATGATACACATTGAGATGTGTATATGATACCGTGGATTGTTAGGGTTGGTGCTCAGAGTGTCAATCCAGATCGTATTTATGTCCGATTCATAAATACGATCAATTCATTTTTCCATAATATTACTTATTTAATGGTAGCACCACTTGTCTTTTATATACATATTCGATCTAATTTCCATTAGATATCTAATTATGATTAGATTGAAACTACATATGATTTAGTGATACATGTATATTAGACAAAGACCCTAGGATTTATAACGTAGTGCGCAGTTACAACGTAGTTTGTAATTGACATGAGGAAGCGTCACTATAATTTGTATATCTTTAAATAAAGTTCCTGGTCAAGATTTACTAACACGGGTCAGTTAGTAAAATCTGTTGAGACCAGTGCATGTCGTATATCGTGACTTGGTCCGATGGTTTATCCCAATGAACCATTAGTCTTGGGAGACTCGTATAGACATGTAGGTGTTTATTTGATAAACAATGAACTACTCACTGAAGGTTTCCTAATAGATGGTACACCAACGTCAATAGGAATCTTCTCGAGTTGAGAGAGCATAGTGATCCTTCGACTTGTGATACCACAGTAGATATATAAGTTATCCTCTACGGTTTAATGGTAGTCACGTCACCGATCTATTTAGATCAGACCTTCGCCTATTCGATGGGTGTGGACTGATGCTCATGATATCCAATACGTATCAAGATAGAATTCGTCAGTCCTATGTACAGGGCATACGTATCCTACATGTGTTTACTGTTGTACAATTATGACCAATAGCATCACTATTTTGTAAATGACATGGTGTTCTTGTACAAAATTAACTATGTGACAAAGGAAATTGCTATTTTATCATTTGTAATTGGATTACCTGGATATATAAATGATAAAAGTCCTTATGATTAGTTCCAGATTAATAAGATATGAGACAATATTAATCTATGAACGGTTTAATCATTAAATATCATAGTCGTAGTATTATCGAGACTGGACATCGATAATGCGGAATAGGCTAGTATTGCACTTGTGCGCGTTATGGAAGCTTAACGATATAGTTCTCATATATTAAGTATTGTATACTTATGCAAGTGTTATAGGAGGTTCTATTTACCAATGGTACGGGAATAGCTTCGCTCTGGATAGACTCCTCGGAATCCCATTGGTAGTATGAGTATGTGTCCATGGGAATCCGAATCAGGGTAGGTGTATTTAGTCTTAACCTGAAACTTGCATCGCTAATACTTGTGACAATCATTATAATTTGATTTTGGACGTCTAGGCTTTAACCGGTTATGTGTACGCCTCTTCTGGGTATACTGAGAATCGTAGTGTATTGGGTGTGATGTCAAGATGGAAGTATCACTTCAATCATATTGAGATGATGATCACGCAGGGATACAGAACTATTACTCTAAAGTACTGCAGTCATCGGGAAAGTATGACTGGGTCATGACTTTCCGATCAAAGATACTAGTTGCTAGTTATCCGATATATGTTTTGTACGGGGCAGACACAATTCCAGCCCCAGGCCTAGCATATGACATCCGATACTGGATCGTAATACGTAATACACTGTATACTACGCCTGATAAAGATTATATATTCCTTTAAAGAATATTTCTAGAAAAATCGGGTAGGCACGGTGCTTTGCTAGAAGCCAACCATGTCTTGTAAATCGATAAGAATGTGGTACCATGTATGCATATGTTCGGATAGTTCGATGACCGTATTTACTGCCAACATGTCCAGGGATCTCTTGGGTCGCTTCCCGAAGATTCACCGATGACATTTGACTCGAACAGAATTAATTTGGGATTAATTATGAGAGAGAAAATTAATCTGGTATTAATTACTATAAGAATTAATCTGAGATTAATTAACAGAGAAATAATTAATCTGGGATTAATTACGTCGAGAATTTATCTGGGATTAAATTCGTTGAGAAGAGAGAACGCGGTTAATTTGGAATTTATCGGTAAAATAAATTTAATAGTGAAATTGGATTTTTCTATTTAATTTATTTATTTGGGCTAAAATAATATATCGGATATATTAATTGAAATAGATTTCAATGCGGAATTAAAATTGGATTTTAATTCAAGCGAACGAATTAATTTAGAATTAATTCGTAAGCGACTTTAATAATAATTTTGCAAGACATAATTATTTAATTAAATTGGATTTAATTCAGTCGCAACGGAAAATTTGTTTAATTCGGAATTAAACGAACATGGGCCCGAGCGAAGTTGCGTGTTGGATTGTCTGACTTAAATTTGGAATTTAAATTGGGGCCCACCAACTTACATCAATGTGTTTGACTAGTGATGGAATTTGGTAATTGGTTGAGTGAAAAGATTTGGTTGCTTTTAAAACACACAAACCAAATCCTACACACCAACTTTATATTTAAAAGGTAGTCAACTTTGGAAGTTACACTTACTATTCACTCTCTCCTCCAATTTCCTCTGTTTGCCGAGACATGCTCTCTCCCTCCATGGATTTTTGTTGCAAAAATTCAAGCAAGCTAGCACTTAAGGAGACAAATGAAGTGATATGGAAACCAATCCTAGAGTTTGGAAATCAATTTGAAGGCTTGGAGCTTCCATTACATCCATGAAAAACTTGATTTTCTCTACCAAGCATTGTGAGTATTTAACTTAGAGATTTTGTGGCTTGTTCTAGGAACACTAACAATGGTATCAGAGCATCCTAAGTTTTATTTGAAAATCTAGGGTTAATGACTTTAATTTGGGATTTTTGTGTTTGGAGCATGAAATGCCTAAATTGATGGTTGGGTTATGTTTATATGATGTTAAATTGGATTTGTGCATCTTTGATTTTGTGAAAAATTGATAGGATTAATTTCCCCAAAATATAACCCTTGGCCGATTACTACCCTATGAGGACTCATGGTGATTTTTTGAAAATTAGCAATTGGATATGTTAATTGGCATAAAATGTATGTTAGATGTTGATTTAATTAGATTGAAATCAAATTGCATGATATTTTACTTGCCAATACCATGAGCCTACCATGTTGGAATGGATTGATTGTGCTTTAATTTGTGTTGGACATAAATTAAAATGTTAGGCATGATTAATTGGATTAAATTGATGTTTTGGAAACATTAGGTTAATTAATTAATTATGGTAATTGCACTTTAATTAAATTAATATGTAATTTGGAATGATGTGTTATTTAATTTGTTGTAATTGGGCTTAATGGGTTTGGTTGAGCCAAATTTGGTTTAGGACAATTGGGTTGGATCTAATTGGGCCTAAAACCATTTCCATAAGTCCAAATATGTAATTGGGCCTTGAGACCCATTAAGATTGGATTTAGAATCTAAGTCTAAAAGACACTATTAATAAGTGTAATGATTTAATTTGGAATTAAATATTAATTAGTATCGAATACAAATTAAATTAGATTTAAAATTGTAGTTCGATAAAATTCAAGAATATGTACTTTGAGTATTTATTCTTAAACGAGTTGGACTCGCGCAAATCAAATCGTTGTTTGAACATTCGATGGTCATTAATTCAAAGATTAATTAATTGGATTAAATTGATTGAATAACATGCTTTGTGTGAATACTTGGATGTATTGTATGAATAATGTATATCAGATGGATATTAGAAGGGTGAGGGCAATTTTGGAAATTGTTGTAATAAATTTAGAATTTATTAAATTGGACCTGCGTGTACAGCCTATTATCTATTTTCTCATTGTATTCTCTTTTCACCAATTCCCCTCAATATAAATGAGGTTTCTTTAGAAGTATTATGTAATTGGGTGGAAGTATGAATAGTGCTAGCGGGAGAGAGGAAGGGATAGGATTTGTTCTAGGAACAAAGTTTGTCATATATCCATCCGCATATCATTATTAATTTATTTCGCGCTTATTATGCTTTTAGAATGCATGCTTAAGGGTGTATGATGAGACCTAATCAAAGATAATAAATTGGTTGCCAATTTACGCGAAAAACCATCATCAATATTAAGCGTTTTTCCTTCCATTGAGTGGTTCTCTCTCAAGATCAAAGATTGACAATGGTTTGTTGGCCAAAGTCAAGACATTTGTCCATCGCGGATCTGTTTGAACCATGTAAGCTTTGTTACATATCACGTGTCTTGAGCAGTTGTGACTTGTTGGCCAAAGTCAAGGTCACTTCTTGTTCATCGACCTCGATTACGAAGCTTCCCACAGTCAATGGGTCGCGCTTAACTAGAATTATTAAGCTTGTTGAGCCAAAGCCAATGCTTAGTTGATTTAGAGGAAAAATGTTAGGAAATATATTGGATATATGTTTCGGACTTGGAGGTCCACCTACTGGATCTAGGAATTGGATGTGATCCAATTGATCTTAGAGATCTACCTAGTTAAGTTTCATACAGCTTGTTGGCCAAAGTCAAGGTTGTGTGCTATTTAACGGGATTCTAGCCCACTAGGAAACTAGGTTTCCCAAGTACTCCACAGAGGGTTAGAGGTTCGCCGAAAAATAGTGGGAGGCAAGTATTAAATTTTCAATTTCGTTGGAACAAATAATGCTAGAACATACTAAAGAAAGCGAAGCGGGAGCAGCGGAATTAGCTTCCTTCAGATTGAAAGTGTTAAGCATATGACTAGTTAGTAAGAGATAGCTCAGAGTTGGAACAAGGAATGCTAAAAAGAGCGAGGCGAAGCCGAGCGGGGGCGACGGATAGATAGCTAACAAAAAATATTTATCAGAGGAGCTAGTAAGATATAGCTCAGATACACCTGAAGGAAGAGTTTCATCCTGACACAGGTCCGGGAGAAAGTGAACTAATTGAGTGAGGCAAGAAAGCAAAATCAGGACTTTCGTTCGACGGGTAAGCTGGTAAAAAGGATAAAGGCTAGGCCAATGGAGATAGAAAAGGAACCCCATGGTCTCGATATACCACTTCTCCTACTAAGCGCTAAAGGAATGGGAGCAGACCTGGAGAGCACATACCGACAGACTTAGGGACGATTGTCGAGAACGCGTATAACTCCATGAGCGGATTACCGTGGGATAGACGCACTAAGTGTGATCTATCTGTTGTTATCAATTGTTCTCTACGGATCTAATAAGGAACCTGAGCGTGAAGATGGTGGTAGGCGACGCGGAGAACCCCATGAGCGGAATGGAATTTTTACCGGGGGGTCCTCCGTCATCTTGGGGGTACAGGTGAAACTTATTGCATATAAAAGGATGAAATGGATCGGATAACTCGGATCAATAAGAAAGCTGTTTGTTCCCCGGAGACATGGACTAATGCTCAATGAGCAAGGAAAGGGTTCCAACTTCATAGGAAAAAGGCAGAGCAATATGGAGAACCTCTTTTTAGCGCAGAAGTCTTTTTCTTGTTTGATTAGAAGAAAAAGCTTCTTTCTTTTCCATACCTTGGGGTGGAAAGTAGAGGGAAAGGAAGCCCTCGTATGGGGAGCTAGTTTGTTATGCAATCGAGCGTATTACTAAAAGAGCGCCTTCGTAGCTTCGCTCTCTTTGCTCGTTTTTCGAAAATGCGGTAGATGACCATTGAACCTTTTCACTCAGTCTTTCCCTTAGCTTAGCCCAAAACCCCCGCAAGTCACACACCAAGCCCATACATCACTAAACCACACACCAACCTCACCAAAACAAACCAACCACACGCCCAAATAGAACAAACCCCACACCCACTTCCTTCCAAAATAACAAAACCACACATTAAACACATGCTAAAATCAAGACAAATCACCTTCCCAAATTAAAGAAATAAAATCAAATTAAATTAAATCATATTCATAATTAAAAAAGATCAAATCAAATCATATAAATCACATTCCTAATCTAATTAAATCACAATCCTAAATTATCAAATCAAATCAAATCCCATAAATTATATTCCTAATTAAATTAAGTCCATTTCCTAAACTAAAACATTTACCTTCATAAATTAAAAAGATCATTTCCTCATGATACACAAATTAAAAGATATCCTCATAATTGCAATATTCTTTCCCTACCCGTATAAGGATAACTGGCTCATTCTCACAAAAACAAACCCTAAAAAAAATACTCATGGCAGCCTTCCTCTCTCATATTTGGCTCTCTCTTTGACTGCATGTCTCTCGTCTCACACCTACGCCTAATAACACCTTCACAAGTCACCCACTCACGCAAGCTCTCAAACCTCACGCATAAAGACAACCCTCATACCACTCACAGACCCCTCAACATGTTCACACAGCAAGCCCTCAACACGTCCGCAAGACATTCACGCCATCAGCCCTCATAACACATACGCCTCATCCACACGTCCCCACACACAACCTTCAATTCCTTCACGCATCCAACGACCTCATACAAGCCTTCAATTACTTCACGTACAAACAGCCCTCACACAGTCTTCAACTCCACGCACAAACAGCCCCCCATGACCACTGAAAACTACACTGAAATTGCACCCCCTGACCATAGAAAATTCTGCCTGAAACAGTCTCCTTTTATCGTGAATAAACCCCTCTGAAACAGTCCAATTTTGACGCACCAAACTGCCCAGTTTTCTACCGTATAAAACCCCACAAATAGTCCAATTTTCTGCCCAATTATGCCGCACATTTAGCCCCAAAAAATTGCACTGTTTTACGACAAAACTGCACCAAAAAATAGCCTCGCATTACCGCAAAACAGTATGCCTAAACCGTAACCAGAAACAGCCATAAAATAGAGTAAAACAGCAGCACAAAATAGCGAAAAAGCAAATGAGAACATTGAACCAGTGAACCAGAGGAGTTGCGGAGCATCAACCCTTCCGAAAACCACGTACCGCACTTCCAAGAGACGACTTAAGAGGTTAGACCTGAGGGCACCCATTGTATTTATTTATCCTTGATTTTTATTTCTTTTCTTACTTTATTTCGCATGAGTATTGTGGATTGGTGTATGATGTGATTTCCGGATGAACGGAATATGTGTTCTCTCTTGCGGTATATCAGATGGAAACCTGGATGTAAATTCCATTGCCGAATCCGAATGGACGGTATTGTGGTCTGCACTCGGGATACAACTCCACATACCACTTGAGAGACACACATATTTCGTCTCATCCAACCTTGTGTTCGAGCATGATTTAGTCTAGTATGTTATTATTTTTAATCATGATTATGTTATTTCTTTATGCATGATTTAGTTATTTGCTTTCGCATTAGGAGTTTAATATACGTTTATGTTTAGATTGTTATTTATTCGTTTGTGTTTGATGAATCATTATGTTCACGAGATTATTGTGTGATATCGTATGTTTGTCATTATGATGAATTACTTTTGAAGCATGCAAACTTAGACATAGGATTTATTTTTATGAATGCGAATTAGATCTAGGTTACTCTTGAATATATATGTTGCGTAGATTCAGTTAAGTTTTTGCACAAATCATTTCATTACAAGTGGCATAAGTAAGGGACCATTCCGAACCCAACGGTTTGAGGTCTTCCCTTGCGAGGGGTGAGTGCGGCCTTAAATCATTTTCCTGGTTCACACCGGGTGGCGACTCCTTTATTCTCCGGTTTAGTCCCCCGCGGGCTACTCCGTTCTCCCAACCGGGCCGCGAGCCCGGGATAACGTCGCTGATTTCTGTGTCCTACAGTCTGGCGACTCCACTGGGGATAAAGAATCGACCTCGAAATAATGTCTTGTAATGTTTGTGATTTGTGCTTTAGTTAACCATGTCTACCATGGGTTGAAAGGTGTTTAATCAAAGGCATTATTAGAGCTTGGGTAATGGTTTGGTGTCTTCCTTCCTTCACTACCTTTCTATAAGGAAAAGCTGTGAAGGCACCTAGATAATCATTTACCTGTAGCTTACTGTGATGGACTAATTTGGAGGACTCGTTGTTTTATTCCTGTCACCAAGCGATAAGAGCCTAAGAGGCTTGGGTATTTAAGAGAGTTCGATCCACCCTCCCTATGGGGAATCTACAACGGGAAATCCATTTGACAGTCAGTCACGTACCATAACTCGTTGGCACGTACCTCAGTGTATAAAAAAGGTGTGCTCACTTGGTCGCCTTTTGCCGTTTTGTAAATTATTTACTTTGATATATTATGGCAAAAGTCCATATGATTAGTTCCGTATTGAGATAATATGAGACAGTATCAATATAAAAGTTTAATCATTAAATATCCCTAGTCGAAGTAGTATATCGAGATCAGACATCGATAATGCGGAATAGACTAGTATTGCACTTGTGCACGTTGTGATGGCACAACGGCATAGTTCTCATATATTTAAGTATTGGATACTTATGCAAGTGCGATATGAGGTTGTGTTTACCGATGGTACGGAAAACAGCTTCGCTCTGGATAGACCCGCGGAATCCCATTGGTAGTATGTCTGCGTGTCTATGGGAGGCCGCATCAGGGTAGGTGTATATGGTCTTAACCTGAGACTTGCATCGCTAGTACTTGCGACAATCGGTAGACTTTGGTTTGGTGGTTCGGGGCTTTAACCGGTTCTGTGTACGCCTCTTCTGGGTTTATCGAGAATCGTAGTGTACTGGATGTGATGTCAAGATGGAAGTGTCACTTCAGACATATGGAGATGATGATCACGTAGGATACAGAACTAGTACTCTATAAAAGGTTGCAACCGTCGGGACAATATGACCAGGTCAGGATTGTCCGATTTAAAGAGACTAGTTGTTTGATGTCCGATATATGTTTCGTACGGGGCAGACACATTTCCAGCCCCAGGCCTAACATGTGATCGTCCGATACTGGATCGATGTACGCAATACTACGATATACTACGCTGATAAAGATCTAATATTCCAATAAGAATATTTCTGGAGAATTGGGTAGGCATGGCGCTTTGCTAGAAGCCAACCTTGTCTTGTAAATCGGTAAAAACGTAGTACGAGGTACGTACGTGTTCGGATTATCCAACGACCGTATTGACTGCCAACATATCGGAGATTCTCTTGGGTCGCTTCTGAAGATTCACCTATGATGTTTTATTCGAACTTTATTAATCTTGGATTAATTACGGAGAAACTT
>SKCR01019203.1:0-43949 GCA_019454045.1 Zanthoxylum bungeanum | reverse complement strand
ATACTAGAGGGGGGGTCCAAATCTCTGTTGCTTTCATACCCAGCTTTGCCAAAATCTTCAAAGGGCACACATTAATGGATGAGCCGTTATCCACCATCACACAAGAGGTCATTTTACCCCTCACTTTAGCTCTGATAAACAAAGGTCTATTACGATTTCTCCCCTCAGCTGGGAGTTCTTCCTCAGAAAAAGTGATTGTCTGCAAAGCCTCCTTTCGCACTGACCCAACAAACATTGCGGGGTTGGATCTTCCGTCACCACACATCTTGCTTAAGGCCTCAACCATGGCCCACCTGTGCTCCTGAGATGCACACAACAAATCCTATATACTCACTTGCGCTCGGGTTTTCCTCAACTGTTGTAGCACTACATCTCCCTCGGTACTTTCTGTATTCTCAGCCATTTCTCTACCCCATGATAACACTTTTTTACCCTTATCAGTCATATCATTGTAGAAATGCCCGCTGCGTGTCATACCCCCTCACTTCTTCTTCATCACTACTGGAGAGTCTGCCCAGAAACTCTTCCCATGTTCGGTTGTTACTATCCCAAATCCCAAGGCAAACGGCTTGGAGGTCAAAGGATTTGAGGACAAGGTTCTCGGGTAGGCCAGAGTTTATCATATAGGTTGGGGCGGGACATAATGGTAATTTGGTAAAGGGTTCTGGTGTATGTTAGGGCATTCTGTTCAGTGTCGGGTATCTTTTTGGAGTCTATCAAGTTCTGGATTTCATGGCGGAGTCGGGCGCATTTGTCGGTGTCATGGCCCTTTTATTGGTGAAAGTAACAGTAAAGGTTTAGGTTATATGTGATGGTGGGGGATTAGGTAATGGTTTGGCTTCCAAGGTTTTTAAGAATCCTTGCCTCTTCAATTCTCTATACCTTTGACAGGGTCTTCCCAAATTGGAAAAATTTCCGGTTCTGGATGGCAGCAACTTCCGCAGAAATAGGTTTAGTACCCGATGTCCCCCCAATAGGCCTCCTACTTAAGCCATAAAATTTTCTGTTTTCCGCCTCTTCTCTCTTCAATGTCCATGACAGTTTCCCTCAACTGCCGAAAGTCTGTAATCATGGAGGTCATCCTCCTCAACTTGCTGTAAATGGAGGGCTTGGTGCCCTTGATAATCATTTTAATCTGGTCCTTCTCCGAGGGCCGAGTATGTATTTTCACAACAACTGACCTCTCCATCGGTCCACATACTCCTTAAAATCCTCCTCCTATTTTTGCTTAACATTCTCTAGATCGCGGAGTGATAGATCGATCTCTAGGTCAGTGACATACTGCTTCAGGAAGGCATCAGCTAACTCCCTCCAATCTTCTTTCACTTTCTTCTCCAACTGTGGTACCACACCACGGAGCTCCCTCGAGCGACATTCCAAACATCTTCTGCATTTGCGTTGAAATAGGCCATTGAACTCATGACTGATACATACTGACGAAGATACACCCTTGGATCCACATTCCATTAAAACTTAGCCATATCATGCATCTTGAAAACTGTGACAGCAACTGCTCTTCGAAAGTCAGCGTCTCATAATCCAGCAAATCCTCATTCTTACCCCTCATCCTGCGTGTAACCGTATCAACTTGATCCGGAGTTTGGGTAATTCCTGCCTGAGACCCAGATACTCTGCCTGCTGCATACTCTTCCATATCATCATCAAAAGTGGGGATATCCTCCCCCAATCTTTTCAGAGGCCTCCTCTTACCTCACATTCCCAGAACTACACCCCCACCCCCAGCACGAGACAACTATACCAGCCACAGCAATAGTCAGGGCTTGCAACTGTTCAGTGATTTGGCGAGGACCGTTCTCTAACTGTGTTGGATTCTAATAACCATATCCCAAGATCAAAAACAAGCAAGATAGATATAAGAATGAACTAGATTGAAGTAATGGCGGAAACAATACTCACAAAACCAAATGTGGATGCAATGGATGAAGCGAAAATTGCTCCTTTGTGCAGTGGGGAATTCGGCCAAGCATAAAGAGAAGCTCCAAGCTTAAGTTGATCCTTCCAAGCTCTAAGATGAGTTTCCCATAACACCTTGTATGATCCCTTGATGGTGCTAGCCAAAGATGTGTTCTTAATGTTCCAACAAACACAAATTCTTCAAGCTTTTTGCAACAAAAACCTGAAAAAATGAGAGCCAAGAAACTGTCACAGTTTCGGTAATTGAGAGGGAGAGAAGTGTTTGATTTTTGTCTCAAAAATCATTTATATTTATGTCATAATTATATTATAAAATATAAATATGATACAAACCATGCAAAGACTTAGAGTGTCTAACACTCAATTCCATGCATTACCCTTGAGTGCTGTATGCACCTATTTTCTATTTGCTATCTGTTTAAATAATTGCTATCATGGCTGCACAGTGTCATGTGGGCCCACACGTTTCAATGAAAGTGGGCCCACAGTGACTCACGCGTTCGGGTTCGATATTTCCGAATATCGAGCTTACGTCGCGACGTTAATTAAATCGAATTTAAATAAATAATTGCGCCTGGCGAAATTATTATTTACGTCGCTAACGAATTAATTCTAAATTAACTCGTTTGCCCGAATTAAAATCTAATTTCAATTCGCGTCGAAATCGAATTCCGATTATTATATCGAATATAATAATTTTACGATTAATTCTAAATTAATCGTTCTCTCTCTTTTTATAGTACTTTATCCAAGATAAAGTCTCTCTGTAATTAATCCAAGATTAATCGAGTTTGAATCATACGTCATCGGTGAATCTTCGGGAAGCGACCCAGAGACCTCTAGATATGTTGGCAGTAAATCCGGTTGTCGAACTATTCGAACACGTACGTACCAAGTACTACGTTTTCACCGATTTACAAGAGACAAGGTTAGCTTCTAGCAAAACGCCATGCCTACCCAATTCTTCTAGAAATATTCTTACTGGAATATTAGATCTATACAGGCGTATATATACCGTAGTATAGTGTATAGCGACCAGACCATTAATCGTATGTTCAGAAACAGGGGCCAATCGATGAATCACATGTAAGGCCCTGGGGCTGGATATGTGTCTGCCCGTACGATACACATATCGGACATCAAGCAACCAGTCTCTTTGAATCGGATAATCCTGACCTAGTCATATTATCCCATGGTTGCAACCATTATAGAGTACTCGTTCTGTATCCCTCGCGATCATCATCTCCATATGTCTGAAGTGATACTTCCATCTTGACATCACACCCAGTAACTACGATTCTCGATAAACCCAGAAGAGGTATACACAGAACTCGTTAAAGCCCTGGACCACCAAACCTAAATTTTACCGATTGTCGTAAGTACTAGCGATGCAAATCTCAGGTTAAGATCATATGCACCTACCCTGAAGCGGACTCCCATAGACACGCAGACATACTACCAATGGGACTCCGCGGGGTCTATCCAGAGCGAGCTGTTTTCCGTACCATCGGTAAAACACAACCTCCTACCGCACTTGCATAAGTATCCAATACTTAATATATGAGAACTATGCCGTTGTGCCCTCACAACATGCACAAGTGCAGTACTAGTCTATTCCGCATTATCGATGTCCAACTCGATAATACTATGACTAGGGATATTTAATGATTAAACCTTTATGGATTGATACTGTCTCATATCATCACAATCCGGAACTAATCATAGGGACTTTTACCATTTATATATCAAAGTAAATAAATTACAAAACGGTAAAAGGCAATTTCATTACCATAGTTGATTTTGTACAATAATACATATCATTTACAAAATAGTGACGCTATGGGTCATTACTCTCTAACAATCTCCCACTTGGCCTATAGCCAGTCACTCAAGCATCTAATACCTGAACTATGTACAGTCGCTCAAACTTTTCCCGAGGAATAGCCTTCGTCAGCGGATCTGCAATATTATCCTCTGATGCGATCTTCTCGATCTTCACATCGCACGATGATGTATGATCTCTCGAATCAGATGGAATCGTCGAAGAACATGTTTGGATCGTTGATGAGACCTTGGTTCCTTAGCCTGTGCTATAGCCCCGCTATTGTCACAATACAATGGAACAGGCTCAGCTGCTAACGGAACTACTCCTAATCCAATTAGGAATTTTCGGATCCAAACTGCCTCTTTTGCTGCTTCAGCTGCTGCAATATACTCCGCTTCAGTTGTTGAATCGGCAACAGTATCTTGCTTGGAAGATTTCCAGCTCACTGCTCCGTTATTCAAGCAAAATATGTACCCTGTTTTGCGACTTGAAGTCGTCTCTGTCGGTTTGGAAACTTGCATCGGTATACCCAGATACCTCAAGTTCTCCATCTCCATAGATTAAGAAAACATCCTTAGTTCTTTTAAGATACCTAAGGATATTCTTAACCGCCATCCAGTGATCCTGTCCTGGATCGGCCTGATATCGACTGCACATGCTCAAAGCATAGGACACATCAGGTCGTGTACATATCATGGCATACATGATCGATCCGACTGCCGAGGCGAACGGAGTCCGACTCATGTTGTCTCTCTCATCTTGTGTTTTAGGACACATGTCCCTAGATAGAAAGACGCCATGTGATGTTGGCAACAGTCCCTTCTTGGACTGATCCATGTTGAATCTCTTCAACACTTTATCAATATATGTACTCTGGGAGAGTCCAAGTAGCTTTCTAGATCTATCCCGGTAGATCTTTATTCCTAGAATAAAAGCTGCTTCTCCCAGATCTTTCATGGAGAATTTCAATGAAAGCCAAGCTTTCACCGACGTTAACATGGGAATGTCATTGCCTATAAGCAATACATCGTCGACATAAAGGACAATAAAAGTCAGTGCACTCCCACTAACCTTCTTATACACAAGGATCATCTACGTTTTGAATGAAATCATATTCTTTTATGACCTCATCAAAACGTTGGTTCCATGACCTCGATGCTTGCTTCAGTCCATAAATGGATGGACCGATTTAACTTACAAACCTTGTTTGCAAGTCTTGGTGCGATAAAACCGTCAGGTTGTTGCATATAAAACATCCTCCAACAGGTTTCCGTTAAGGAAAGCGGTTTTAACGTCCATCTGCCATATTTCGTAATCGTAATATGCAGCTATTGCAAGCATTATCCGAATGGATTTAATCATGGCAACGGGTGAGAAAGTTTCGTCATAATCAACTCCAAGTTGTTGACGATACCCCTTCGCTACGAGCCTAGCTTTGTACGTTTGTACGTTGCCATCCATGTCTGTCTTCTTTTTGAAGACCCATTTGCATCCAATAGGCTTTACGCCTTCTGGTGCATCAACCAGTGTCCAAACTTGGTTGGTATACATGGAATCCATTTCGCCTTCATGGCATCTTGCCATAAAGTGGATTCGATACCCTGTATCGCTTCCTCATACGTAGCCGGTTCAGTATCCTCAATAAGATTAATATCTACATGAGGTGAGATCAGGAATCCATACCTCTCAGGTATTACCCTGACTCTCTCCGACCTACGTAGTCCTTGTGTAATTGAAGATTGTGGTTCAGTCTCATCCTGGATGGACTGTTCATGTTCCGTTCTAGATTCATTGCCAGGAACAGTATCACTACGACTTTCATCGAGTTCTACTTTCCTCCCTAAACACTGCATTTAGGAATTCCTTCTCAAGGAAAACCGCATGTAGAGCAACAAATACTTTGTTCTCTTTTGGGTTATAGAAGTAATATCCTTTGGTTTCCTTAGGATATCCAACAAATAGGCATTTATCTGATTTGGGTTCAAGTTTGGTACCTTCCAACGTTTGACGTATGCCCAGCAACCCCAAATCTTCAGGAATGAAACCTGGTTTCTTTCCTGTCCATATCTCATACGGTGTCTGTTCAATAGACTTTGACGGAACCCTATTCAAAATAAGAATTGCACTTTCTAATGCATGTCCCCAGAAGGATATAGGCAGCTCAGTGCGACTCATCATCGACCTTACCATGTCAAGCAAGGTACGGTTTCTCCGTTCAGACACACCATTTAATTGTGGTGTTCCAGGAGGAGTCCATTGTGAAAGAATACCATATTCTTTCAAGTAATCTTGAAACTCATTACTTAAGTATTCGCCACCACGGTCCGACCGTAATGTTTTAATACTCTTGCCTGTTTGTTTTTCAACTTCGTGTCGAAACTCTTTGAATTTCTCAAAAGTTTCCGACTTGTGCATCATTAGATACACATAACCATAACGTGATGCATCATCCGTAAAGGTTACGAAGTATCGATATCCACCTCTAGCCTGGCTAGACATGGGCCCACAAACGTCACTATGAACGAGGGCTAACAGTTCAGTGGCGCGTTCACCTTTACCACTAAAAGGTGATTTAGGCATTTTGCCTAATAAACAAGATTCGCAGACGTCATATGAATTTGGATCAAATCCGTCCAAGTACCCACTCTTCGAAAGTGTGGATATGCGAGTCTTGTTGATGTGTCCCAGACGACAATGCCACAAATAAGTTTCTTCTTTTTGGATTACTCATTTTGAGCCTTTTGTTTGTTATTTTACATTTTGGAGATTTGTTTATATTCAAAATATAAAGACCATTATTTGCATCAGCACTGCAAATTTCTGCATCATTCATATATAAATAACACCTGGTGTTTTTAATACAAAAGTGTACCCTGTTTGGGTTAACAAGATACAGAAATAATATTCCTAGTTAAACTAGGAACAAAATAACAGTCATTTAGTTTAAGTACATGCCCCGAGGGCAGTTCCAAAACAAAAGTGCCTACGGCCAAAACAGCAACAGAAGTTCCATTTCCAACTCGTAGATCTACCCCCCCGAAGCCAGTCTCCTGCTATCATGCAGATCCTGCACATCAGTACAAATATGAGAACCACAGCCAGAATCAAAAATCCAATTTTTATTAAGACTTGAAGTAGTCATATTTATCTCAATAACAAACATACCTGAGGCCGGAGCCTTGCCCGCCTGTATGTCCTCCTTATGTCCCTTGTTCATGGCGGCAGTCACGCTTCCAGTGACCTCTCTTGCCGCATTTCAGGCAAACATCTTGAGACTTGTCCCTTGGCTTCCCAGAAGCCTTTGTTGACTTGGCCTTGCCTTTGTTCTTATGCTTTTCTTCTTAACACCCCCAGTTGCCTTGAGCCCAGCTTTCGGCGTTTGAGATGTTGTTGCAAAGTGCGCCTCGCGCTTGTTGCCTTTCAGAAGTTCTTTCTCTGACTCCTTGAGAATTGACAACAACTCTCCAAGAGTGTCATCCGAATTCATCAGTTTGTAGTTGATGACAATCTGTTTCCAAGTATCGGGTAGTGACTGTAGAAGTACATCTATAGCCAGCTCAGCCTCTAAGACTATACCCATATTAACCAGTTCATCAATATCGGCTATCATTTGAGTCCCATGGACCTCAACAGAACTACCATCAGTCATACGGGAGCGAAAGATTTTCTTCACTAACTCGTACCTCGCCATCCGCTTATTAGTGCGGTGAAGATCTTGCAATCTTGCCATCATATTATAAGGATCCAAGTCCCTATTTTGGCGACGAAAGTGTTGAGTCATTGAAGCAAGCATGATCGACTGAGCCGTGTCACAATCATCACTGTGATTTTTCCATAACTCCAGCTCAAGTGGCTCAGTGGGCTTAGGCCCGAGAGGTCTTTGTATCGTATACAGTATCCTCTCCGCCCCAAGGACTATCCTTAGGTTCATTTCCCAGTCAGCGAAGTTTGTCCCCTTAACATATTATCACCCATGATGATGTCACGGACATTTACCTTGCTTGCCATCTTAACTACGATAGTCCAACTATCTAGTTAACGATAAAATGGGTACAGTCAAACTGTTACATAAAAAAAAAAAATAACATTTTATTAGTCCAACTAATGTTTAAAAATTGACGAAATAAATTTTGTAAGCGCGTAAAGCTAAGTATCTGAATGAAATTGCAAACTCAATACTAGCCTCCCACTATTTTCTACAAGTCTCTAACCCTCTGTTGAGTACTCGGGAAATCCAATTTCCTAGTGGGCTAGGATCCCGTTAAATAACACACAACCTTGACTTTGGCCAACAATTGTATGATATTTAACTAGGTAGATCTCGAAGATCAATTGGATCCCATCCAATTCCTAGATCCGGTAGGTGGACATCCAAGTCCAAAAAATATATATCTAATACATACGTCAATGTATCCAATACATTTTCCTAACCATTTCCTCTGAATCAACTAAGCCTTGGCTTTGGCACAACAAACCTAATGATTCCAGTTAAGCGGGACCCTTGACAAGGAAAGTTTCGTAATCAATGTCGATGGACAAGAAGTGATCTTGACTTTGGCCAACAAATCACAACTTGGACAGGACACCGATGTGTAACAAAACTCTCATGATTCAAACACATCCTCAATTGACAAAGGTCTTGACTTTGGCCAACAAACCAATGCCAATTTCGGATCTTGAGAAAGAATCATTCAACGGAAGGAAAATCGCTTAATATTGTTTGAGGGATTTTTCGCGTAATTGGCAACCAATTAATTTATCTTTGTTAGGTCTCATCATCATACACCCTTAAGCATGCTTCTAAAACATCATAAAGCGCGTAAAGTAAGTAATAGTGATATGCGGATGGATATTAAACAACTTGTTCCTAGAACAAATCACTCCTTTCTTCTCCCCGCTAGCACTATTCTACTTCTACCCAATTACATAATACAATAAGAGAAACCTCATTTACATTGAGGGAATTAGGTGAGAAGAGAATACATAGAGATAAAGAGATAAGGCTGGACACGCAGGTCCAATTTATAAATTCTAAATTTACAATAATTTCTAAAATTACCCTTCCCTTCTAATATCCATCCGATATACACTATTCATACAACACACATCCACATTCATTCATTCATTCAAGGCATGTTATACAACCAATCAATCCAATTAATTAGTTCTTAATTAGGTGACAATACAATGTTCAAACAATTGTTTGCATTTGCGCGAGTCCAACTCGTTTTGTATAAATACATATGGTATGAATTCACGAATTATAGACTAACTCGTTAAATCCAATTTAAGTCGTATTCAATACTAATCCTTTTATTTAATTCTAAATAAATATATACACTTTTATTGTGCTTTTATAACTTAGATTCCAAATCTAGTACTTTCTGGGTCTCAAAGCCCAACTAACATCTAATGTCCGTTTAATTAAAGTCCGATGGGCTTTCTATTGATTTCATTAGGCTTGGGCCTTGGTCAATGTGGGTCAAACCCAATTTCCTCCAGCCCATAAGGCCCAATTAAACATAAAAGCCCATTTATTACATTTGGACTTAAATGGTGTGATTAAGCCCATTTTGGATCCAATCCAAATGGTCCAAATCTACTTGGCCCAACCAAGCCCATTTATGACCAAATATAATATTTTAGGCCCATTCCAATTTAAGCCCAATTAACTAAATTTTAAAATTCCAAATTTTATAACTTAATTAATTAAAGTGTTGTTCATGATTAATCCTTTAAATCAATATTCCCAAAATATCAAATTAATCTATTAATCATATTTTTATCTTAATACATGTCCAACATTATTTAATCAAAAATCAAGTCCCTAATCATCATCAAGCATTCGGCCAAGGTGATTAATGGGTTCCGATTTCGTTTTCAATCCAATCAAGTCACAAATGATCATCCTCCATATTATTTCAAGTCATCCAATGTCTTAAAATTAAAAAATCATTTAGTCCTCATGCTTGCATGTATTCGGCCAAGCCACTTTGGGGTTGGAAAAATTAATCCAATTTATTTTCCATGAAATTGATGATGTATAATCCATTTAACATACATCTAAGCATATTTAATCAAGCAAACTCATCAAATCATGCTTCAAACAATTTTCCCCAAATAACATCCTAATATATTTGCATGCATTTTTAGGCTCTGATACCATTGTTGGAAATCTAATAACCATATCCCAAGATCAAAAACAAGCAAGATATATATAAGAATGAACTAGATTGAAGTAATGGCGGAAACAATACTCACAAAAACCAAATGTGGATGCAATGGATGAAGCGAAAATTGCTCCTTTGTGCAGTGGGGAATTCGGCCAAGCAGTAAGAGAAGCTCCAAGCTTAGTTGATCCTTCCAAGCTCTAAGATGAGTTTCCCATAACACCTTGTATGATCCCTTGATGGTGCTAGCCAAAGATGTGTTCTTTATGTTCCAAACAAACACAAATTCTTCAAGCTTTTGCAACAAAAACCTGAAAAATGAGAGCCAAGAACTGTCACAGTTTCGGTAATTAGAGAGGGAGAGAGTGTTTTGATTTTTGTCTCAAAAATCAATTTATATTTATGTCATAATTATATTAAATAATAAATAAATATATACAAACCATGCAAAGACTTAGAGTGTCTAACACTCAATTTCCATGCATTACCCTTGAGTGCTTTGTACACTATCTTCATGCATTGCATCTTGATTAAATAATGCAAATAATGACAAGTGTCATGTGGGCCCCACACGTTTCCAAATGAAAGTGGGCCCACGTGCACTCACGCGTTCGGGTTCGATATTTCCGAAATATCGAGCTTACGTCGCGACGTTAATTAAATCGAATTTAAATAAATAATTGCGCCTAGCGAATTTATTATTTACGTCGCTAACGAATTAATTCTAAATTAACTCGTTTGCCCGAATTAAAATCTAATTTCAATTTCGCGTCGAAATCGAATTCCGATTATTATATCGAATATAATAATTTTACGATTAATTCTAAATTAATCGTTCTCTCTCTTTTTATAGTACTTTATCCAAGATAAAGTCTCTCCGTAATTAATCCAAGATTAATCGAGTTTGAATCATACGTCATCGGTGAATCTTCGGGAAGCGACCCAAGAGACCTCTAGATATGTTGGCAGTAAATCCGGTTGTCGAACTATTCGAACACGTACGTACCAAGTACTACGTTTTTTCACCGATTTACAAGACAAGGTTAGCTTCTAGCAAAACGCCATGCCTACCCAATTCTCTAGAAATATTCTTACTGGAATATTAGATCTATAACAGGCGTAGTATACCGTAGTATAGTGTATATCGAACCAGTATCGGATGATCACATGTAAGGCTGGGGCTGGATATGTGTCTGCCCCGTACGATAACACATATCGGACATCAAGCAACCAGTCTCTTTGAATCGGATAATCCTGACCTAGTCATATTATCCCGATGGTTGCAACCATTATAGAGTACTCGTTCTGTATCCCTCGCGATCATCATCTCCATATGTCTGAAGTGATACTTCCATCTTGACATCACCCCAGTACACTACGATTCTCGATAAACCCAGAAGAGGTATACACAGAACTCGTTAAAGCCCTGGACCACCACCAAACCTAATTTTACCGATTATCGTAAGTACTAGCGATGCAAATCTCAGGTTAAGATCATATGCACCTACCCTGAAGCGGACTCCCATAGACACGCAGACATACTACCAATGGGACTCCGCGGGGTCTATCCAGAGCGAAGCTGTTTTTCCGTACCATCGGTAAAAACACAACCTCCTACCGCACTTGCATAAGTATCCAATACTTAAATATATGAGAACTATGCCGTTGTGCCCTCACAACATGCACAAGTGCAGTACTAGTCTATTCCGCATTATCGATGTCCAATCTCGATAATACTACGACTAGGGATATTTATGATTAAACCTTTATGGATTGATACTGTCTCATATCATCACAATCCGGAACTAATCATAGGGACTTTTACCATTTATATATCAAAGTAAATAAATTACAAAACGGTAAAAGGCAATTTCATTACCACATAGTTGATTTTGTACAATAATACAATATCATTTACAAAATAGTGACGCTATGGGTCATTACTCTCTAACAAACTGATCTATACGAGATACCTCATTATCGGATTAACTCATGCTGTTACTGTTCTCTTAGTGAGCCTTGTCCCTTCTCTAACCCAAATGGTATCTATGATGTCTTTTTGAGACATAGAGGGTGTTAACATGATGTATGTATGTATTAGGTGCATGAGATGCATGTAACAATAGAACATACTAAATCGATTAAAATTTTCAAACAAATCGGCCCATTATCATTTTAGAAGCTTTTAGGCTAACCGTCATATGAGTGAATTCGTCCCAGTTTAAATGGCCCAACGAGTTCACATCTCATGGCAAGGAGTCCAACTAAATCCAAATGGTAATGTTCCGAACACAAGCACAAAATGGCCCATCGATATTTAGAAGCCTTTGGCCTAATCGTCATAAGATACGTTCTTGTCCCAGTTTAAATGGCCCAACAAGCCCACATCCCATGACAAATGGTCCAAATGGATCCAACGACGATGTTCCCAAACACAAGCATAAAAGAAAGATAATGCAAACATAAAACAATAATTTCTATAGAGGGCCCATCGATATTTCAGAAGCTTTTGGCCCAATCATCATAGGATATGAACTCGTCCCAGTTTAAATGGCCCAACAAGTTCGCATTTCTGACAAGAATCCAACTACATCCGAATGAGGATGGTCCACAAGCAAGGAAATAGTTGCTATAGGCCATATGACCCTGGTCTACTTGTGGGTTTGCGGGAGTGTAGACGAAGACTCTCGCTGGCGAAGGATTGCCCACAACTAGGTCTCCTCACTCAAGGGTTCGAGCGACCAAGTGAGCGCACCTTTTTTATACCTTACAGTACGTGCCAACGAGTTATGGTGTGTGACTGACTGTCAAATGGATTTCTCGTTGTAGATTCCCAAGAGGGAGGGTGGAGCGAGGCTCTCTTAAGTACCCTAGCCTCTTAGGCTATTATCGCTTGGTGACAGGAATAAACAACGAGTCTTCCAAATTAGTCCATCACAATAGGCCACAAGTAAGTGATTGTCTAGGTGCCTTCACAGCTTTTCCTTATAGAAAGGTAATGAATGAGAGAAGACACCAAACCATTACCTAGCCTTAATAGTGCCTTTGATTAAACCCTTTTTAACCCACAGTAAACACAGTTAATTAAAGCACAAATCATAATATTACAAGACATTATTTCTGGGCCGATTTTCTATCCCCAGTAGAGTCGCAAGACTGTGGGACACAGAAACTGAGCGACGCATGCTGTTCTAGGCTCGCGGCCTAGTTGGGAGTACGGAGTAGCCCGCGGGGGACTAAACCGGAGAATAATGGAGTCGTCACCCGGTGTGAACCGAGAAAATAAGATTTAATGCCGCACTCACCCCTCGCAAGGGAAGACCTCAAATCGTTGGGTTCGGAATGGTCCCTTACTTATGCCACTTGTAATAAAATGATTTATGCAATAATTTAGCCAAGCCTAAACAACTTATTTCCAATGATAATTATATTTCTAAGTTCACATGCATGAAATTAATCATCACAACATACAACATCACATGGTAATCTCATGAACATATTTTGATCATATGATATGAAAACTAAGAACAACCTAATCATGCTTGAGTACTATCTTATGAATACATCGAATGGATAAATGAAGGAATACAAATAATATGATTGACTACATAATGCAAGAGAGATCACCCAAGAGGCAATTATGCATGAAATATGATGAGACATACTCAGTTCAGTGTGTGCGCGTTCGTGTAGCGTTCGTAAACGCGTTCGAACGGTAACACAAGGTTCGTATTCGTGTAGCATTTGATAACGCATTCGAACGGGACCAGACCTGATGATACAAAATGCATGATAAAACAAAGAGAGTATGTGCGCGTTCGCGTAGCATTCGAGAATGCGTTCGAACGGTAAACAGAAGGTTCCTGTTCGTATAGCGTTCGAGGACGCGTTCGAATGGAACCAGACTTGATGTATGATGAAACTAAGAAACTACGTGCGCGTTCGCGTAGCGTTCGAGAAAGTGTTTGAACGATAAACAGAAGGTTCGCGTTTGTGTGGCGTTCGGGAACGCGTTCGAACGGAACTAGACCTGATGCATAAAACACATACATAAATAAACAAATCCACAATACAGGACATCACGTATCCGATTGAACTTATCTCGCATCCAATCGAACATACATTATCCAGCGCGGTAAAGCATCGTGGTAAGGGATTTTAACCTCTCAAAATAGAGGACCTTTAATCGCACTTACTAAGCCCATGCGCAAACAACACAATATATATATATAAGAAATAAAGACAACGATATCGGACTTCATGTATCCGATTGAACATATCTCACATCCAATCGAATATACATCAACCGGCGCGGCAAAGCATCATGGTAAAGGATTTTAACCCCTCAGAATATGGGACCTTTAATCCAACTTACTAAGCCCATGCGCTCGATCACGTCATGCATATAAAAATAAAGATAGTAATATCGGACTTTGTATACCCGATTGAACACATCTTATATTCAACCGAATATACATCGATCGGCGCGGCAAAGCATCGTGGTAAAGGATTTTAACCCCTCGGAATATGGGACCTTTAATCCAACTTACTAAGCCCATGCGCTCGATCACATTGTTACATAAACAAATAACATGCGGAAGTCAAGTAACGAATGACAAACAAATCAAAACAACATAAAACAAAATATGTGCCGTTTACTCAAGTGGTACGTGGAGTTGTATCCCGAGTACAGATCAAATTACCGTCCATTCGGAATTGGCTATGAAATTTATGTCCGGGTTTCCATCCTATATACCACGAGAGGCGAAAGATTTTTCATTTTATTCAAGGCCACAACATACATCATTTTACAATTTATGCATATTTATCTACTTAAGGGGTACAACATGTATTTTAATATTGTAATCATACGAACAAAACTCAATAAATAATAAAGATAAAACTGAAAACAAGTGTGAAAAATACCCTCAGGTCTAACCTTTTTTGCCGACTTTCAGACTTACGTTGCACGGAGATCGGAAGGTTAAAGCTCCTCAACTTCTCTAGTTCACTGGTTTAGCGTCTTAGCTCACTGTTTTGCTGTTTTGCTTGCTGTTTGACCTCCGTTTTGCTGCTGTTTTCTCTGTATTATCTGCTTACTGTTTCAGATATTTAAAGCTACTGTTTTTGCATTTTTTAGGGGTCTAAGGGTTGTATTTTTCGGTTGTTTAAGAAGGCTAAAGGTGTAGTTTTTTTATGTTACTGTTTTAAGGATTTTAAGGACTATTTTAAGGTGTTTTTCGGTGATATGGCTGCAGTTTTTGGGGCTGCTGTTTCGGTGTTTTCGTGGTCTATTTTGAAGGTTTATTTTCGGTGAAGTGAGGGTGGAGATGAAGAGAATTGTTTGTGTTGCTTCTTGTTGCTGTATGCGTAAGAGTGTTAGGGTTTCTTGGGCATGTATGGGCGTGAATTGTGAGAGATTGGAGAGAGGGTTGGCTTTGGTTTTGGGTTGTTTATATAGACAAGGGCTAGGGCTTTGTCTTGTCTTACAAGGAATAGATTGGATTTGGTGTCAAACAAGGAAATGATTTGATTGATTGGGGGGACAAATTTTGGTGAATTTGGAAGGTTGAATATTTGATTTATCTTGTTTAGGCATGATATTGGTTAAGTAAGGTATATATTTGGTGATTTATCTTAATTAGATATGATTTAATTTAATTTTTTCTTTAATTTAGTATATAATATTTTAGATTAGGAAGTTACAATATTTTAATTTGGTATAATTATATTTTATATCTTATTTAATTTGGTAAATGAGTTAATAATTTTTAATTTAATTAATATTTAATTTAATTTGGGTGTATTTTAGAGGCCATGGGCGTGTGGGCCTAGGTGGGTGTGGGCGTGGGCTTTGTCTTGGTAAGCTAGGTGTTGTGTTGGTTTGGTGAGTGGGTTTGGGCCAAGAGTACTTTAAAGGGAGGTCCAACAAGTGGGTATGACGCTAAACAAGTGAATAAAAATCTAATGAAACACCGATTCCCTTCCGACGACCGTTTCCCACAATATCCTTAACTAAAAAGGTAGTGCCTCCAACTGAGACTCATCATCGGGTTTCACATGAAAAAATAAAATGCCTACACGCAGTTCGATAAGAATTTATCCAGAGTAAGAGATAGAATGTACCGAATGATAGAACAGCCAGATGAAAAACTAATAAAGTTTTAAGGGGTAGAAAAGAAAGGACTTAACCAAATATAAGAAGAGAAATAACACAAAACTAGTGAGAAACCCATAGATCAGACATATACTAGTATGAGTTCGCATGAGCTCAAAATGAATAGGCTTATGAGATGAGAAACACTCAGAACTTAACCAAAAAATACCAGTACAGACAGAAAGATCAGATGGTAAAGTTACAACCCGTAATTAGAATAGAAAATAGAGTTCTAGAAAGTAGCCAGAAGAATGAACCCCCATTAGGCTCAGTAGCACGGCTTAGGGTCAATAGGTAGATTAGAAAATAGTAAAAATGAAATAGAAAATGACAAGATAATTCAGTACGTATGTGATATAGATAATGTATCGTGGAAACAATAATGTAAGAGATGACCCCGGAGTGATTAATCAAGATTAGGAAACCGTAAGACATGGAATAGTACATACAACTTCCAGTAGTATGAATGATAATTCTTCCTTCCAATAACCCTACTTTAGTAAGTGTCTAGCCACTCAATCAAGAGTGGGAAGCATGTGTACACCACCCCTCGACTTGGAGCTTAGTAAGGATTTGAATAAGTAAGTAAAAGGCGTGGGATATGATGGATGAATCATGAAATAACTAGATAGTTGAACAAAAGAACAGATAAACCCCAAGAAAGTGAAGGTTCCAAAAGAGTAAGGAATTAAAGTAAACAACGTATAGCAACACTGAAGTAAGATACTCGACTTATACAGAGTTTTCTATTGCTTATAAACCCAACTTAATTAGGATTAATAAAAGTGTATAGTATCCAAGCCAAAGAATTGGTAGTGATGCTGTAACATGTACAAATATATGGAGTTTCCAAGGAAGTGCAGACTTAAGAGATCCAAGAATATGATATAAGGGGGAATTCAAGTAACAAAGCAAGATTTAGAAAGGCAGAATAACAACGAGAGTACGGTAGGGGTTTGAGAGAACATGAGCCTTATGGAGATTTTTAGTATGAGATAGTATGATTAATAGTAAGAGGTAAAATTATGAATAAAACTGGAAGAGATAATTAAGTCTGAGAGCTAACATCTAATATGTAGATAAGAGAATCCTAAGCTCGTGGATAAGCAGCACGTGCAATCGCAGCACGAGTAATTAGCGAGAATACCGCAACTAGGAAACTTCAGGATAAGCCCCGCCCTCTCAACCCTCATCAAATAACAGCAATAAGGTGGACCTTAATATTCGCCTTAAGATACTCTTAGAAACAATGGTGTTGCAGTGAAAGGAGACCGAAATATAAAGCCTTTGAATACAATACAATAGTATAGTAGAAGAGGGAAATAACCCTCTAAATAAAGCAATGAAGAGAAAAAGTATTAGTTTAGTAGTGGCAGAGAAATAAAAAAAAAATTTAGACAGGAATAGGAGCGTACAAGAGATTATATCCTTCTGGTAAGGTGACAAAGACATAGATCACAAACTTCCAAGTATAGAATAAGATAATGAGAGAAGACAAGAAGGTCAATAAGTCAAGGGTTTGAAAGTAGAACTGTTAAGGTGTAGCGACAATAAAAATAATATTGAGTAAGCAATGACAGAAGGTGCAATAGTAAAGATTTCTCAATATTGGAATAAAACTACAGTTCTATTGCGTTTTAACTTATGTAAGAAGTAATTAGCTACATTTAAAGTTGACCTAGCCACCACAGAATGGGATGGCATTAGCCACGGACATAGGGGTTTAATAAATATGCAGTGTGTTGTGTGGAACCGAGAAGATAAATCCACTTTAAGGTTTTGATTGGTAATGTGGTGAGATATCAGGGTATAATTTACGTAAACGGTTATCAAACAAAGATGAAATTTATAAGTTTGTGTATATTTACGTATCCATGATCAATAATACTTAATAAAGTAAGAATATAGAAACAATAGAACAGAGAGATCCCAGGATGTGACCAGATATGGAGAACAAGTTATGGACATCGTAGCTAAATTATAGCGACAATGGAAGTAAGATTACAGACAGAATATGAACTATAACAAAAATTTAATCGCAAGCGTCGATGTCAAAACAAAGACTATGGGTTAAGTAAAAGTGTACATGAAGCTAAGTTCAGCTTAAAGACTGTGCTTCTAAGATAGTGGCCAAAGAAGTTACCCAGAATTGACCTCCTTAGTATAGATCCATTCAGTAGATAACACTAGTAAGCAAAAAGCACAAGAAGAATCTAATCTTGTACTATAAAGTACTAAGCTCTATAGATAGCCACAAAGTGAGAACTTAGAATAACAGAACTCATAAGTAGTTGAAGCTTAGTGAGAAAATAAAGAATTGAATAGTTAAGTTATGGAGATGAATGATAGTTTGTGGTATGTAAGTAGCGTTAAGAAAATATTCAAGAGGTTATTCTTTTATATACATGCACCCTAATGGAAGCAGTACACACACAAAAGACTTAACCATAGAGAACGCTAGTAGTTGAGAGAAGTTTGAAAGTACCTGTTAGGAAGAACCAGGTGGAGACAAGTAAAGTTGGTTATAGCTAGAATTCGAAGAAGGAGATTTCTATAAGGCATAGTAATAATTGTAGCTTGACAGTAGTAATAAGTATTCAACAGAACTCTTACGAAACAAGAACAATGGATTGCTACTCAATCAAAAATTCAAGATGTATCATACATGAAACAGATATTAGGATAAGAAGAAAAGTAATGCATATATATGATCTTAAGAAAAGAGTAAAGAATTAGCACATGTAAACCGAATAGAGTACCCCCTAGGCTATGATATATTTACAATTGATGAAGCGAGGTAGAGAATGAATATGTAGACAGTTAAAAGTTGGTGACTTTAGAACCAGCATGTGAATTATAGGACTTGTGATAAGTTGTTCAGTATCGAGGATTTCATATTCTGACTGACTCTAGGATTCCATTTTTTTTAAAAGGGGGGGATTCGAGAACTAATCATATTTAAGGGGGAGAATTTGTAACATCCGGTTACTCTGACGACTATTGTAGTTCAGGGGTATAATACTTGATATAAATCATGTTCAAGCAAGTACGTGCTCATAAAACGGCATTTGAGACATTTAGAAGAATTCCTAAAATTTCGACGCAGAACTTAGCTTACGTCCCATCTTGAACAGCCATTAGTAATCAGGCCGAAAGTTTTTCATATGATCCCTGATTTTTATGAATTTCACAACATTTTCCCAAATTCAGACCATAAATAAGTCAAAAATTGTAATTTCCGCCGCTGCTACAGTAACTTCGAGAATAGTCTAGATTTGGAGTGGTGTGGCTCAATCATGGCCACTTATTTACATTATTAAAATCAACCCATTTTACCTATAAAAATGGCACTATTCCTTTATCTTCATGAAGGCAAAAAACGTGAATAGTCAAGGAGAATCTTCAATTTTTCTATTTTATTCCTCAAGCCATTTAAGTGCAACAAAGGATGATTTTCAAGTTTCTAGCACACAAGTAAGCTTCTCACTTCCCTTATTTATTTATTTATTTATTAGTTTTGAAAGAGGAAACTAGAGCCCAATTCGCACCATTTAAACCCTAGAAATTGAGATTATTAAATTGGCTTTAAATTGGTTATTAGTATATGTTTTGGAAAGTAACATGATGATATTATATTGGATTGAGGCCTTTGTATATGTGAATGTATTGAAGGGGAAAAGTTGAACGTGCTTCTTGTGTTTATGATATTGATAAATTGTTACATAAAGTGGGATTAAATATGTCTCTTGACTATACATTGTGTAGTTAATGTGATGCTTATATGAAGATTTTAGTGTGGGAAGTATGGTGAAGCAAATTAGACATGGAAAAGATGATGTTAGGCCCTGAATCTGGCCTCGCATCACGACGCCAAGTACCAAGCGTCGCGATGCCATCTGGAAAAATAAGGCCAAATTCAATTCTGTCTTGTGCGCATCACGATGCAAACCAAAAACCAGGCCACTATCTCGGCTTTTCCAGGTCGCATGACGACGTAAGACCATTTCACAGGATAAAACTTTTATCCAATTCAGTTTTAACCTAGAGCATTTGAGACCACCCGAAGGACTTCGTATCTTTCTATATACATGTCAGTTACCATTACACAAATATAAAACATCTTATAGTGATGATAATTGTGGAATTTATCCTAAGACATGAATTCTAATCAAATTGTCCTTTGGACGGTTATCGCAGGAACCACAAAATATTTCGACAAAGTGACGTTATGTTAGCGGAACTTCAAATCAGTGAGTGGACCTCTTTTCTCAAACTGATTTTATTTATCAAGTTTTGAATTCAGACTTACTTTTTTAAGCATATAGGGCGTTAGACATAATTTTATCACAGATTCTTTTCATACAGTGATGTTTCAAAAAGGTTATTTTTTTACAGCATGAGTTTTGGGATTTTTAGAGGCATGAAGGAAAAACCCACCTCAGTATGTAACTTATGGAATTGACGGATGATATGTGCACATGTAGGGGACTGGAGGGACAGCGGTACGTAATGCCCCCAGATCCTAGTTCAAGACTAGGGATGATAGATGCCTCTAAATCCTAGTTTCAAAGCTTGGAGGGTAGCATAGATCCGCACCCTCAGTTTTAGTTCACTGGCTTAGGGGACGGCGATACGTAACGCACCAAGACCACTAGTTTTAGGGACATGAGTGGCATGTTTTGGGGGACGGCGATACGTAATGCCCCAAGGTCATGGATTTGCACTTCTGACTCTAGTTAGGCGTATGGGGGGACGGCGATACGTAACACCCCCATAGGTCAAATTTTCAAAGACAGATACAGATTTTAGAAAAAGTTTTCAGTTACAGGTTTTAAAAACCAAATTTTCAAAAGTAGATTTCATAAAAAGATTCTAGAGTGAAGTTTTCTAGAATGGAAAGTTTTCAGAAACAATAGCTTTATAAAAAAGTTTCTGAAAATATTTCCACAAAGGTTTTCTGAAAGAGAATTACTTTCTGGAAAGAAAAGTTTTCATAAAAGTTTCAAATTGATTTCTAAAACATGAGTTTCTTAAAGTATTTCAGTTTTAATTATAAAAACCATCCACTCACTTAGATCGTTCAAACAATCTAATCCCCCCCAGTGTTTTATTTTGCAGGTTCATAGAGGACGAGCTCGAGAGGATGGATACTGATTGCAGTCACTATAGGTTTTGGTCCACCAGGTCGAGTCAGAGTTCAGTCCAGTCAGTGACAGAGAATAACATGTAGCATGTAGTTTTTTTAGTAACAAAATAAGAATATGCATGTAAAGAGCTATAAATGTTCATTACTAAAGTTGTAATGTATCTTTAATTTTTTTTATTTAGGTTGAAAATCATTATGCATTCATGAGATTGAGTTGGGCATCGGCCAGTGCATGAGTTTATACATCAGATGAGTTTTATATTGTTAGATAGTTAGAGGCTCAATGGGATAGTACGGCCTATTCCCTGCCAGTAGCATCCCCCAGATTGGGGATGTTACAGGACCAATGGCTAACTCATCAACATAAAAGCATAACACTTTCCATACTAAGTACTCAATGTTACTACACATTATAATTCAGACAGTGAACACTTATAATACATTACATATATAATATTTACTATATAACATATATGATACATGATATTTCATGACTCTAACTGAACTGAGCTCTGTTTCTGAATTGACCTGGTGGACCGAATACCCTAGTGACTGCCATCAGTATCCATCCTCTCGAGCTCATCCTCCGAGTAAACTTTCAAAACAAAGAATCTGGGAGTGGAGGGGTTAGATCGTTTGAACGATCTATGTGAGTGGACTATTTAAAATATATACTAAAATGTTCTTTGTAAATCCACGGTTCTATAACAAAATTCATCACAAATCATCTTTTCTGAAATCAATCACATTATCTGAAAACAGCTTCTTTTCTGGAAAACTTTTCTAAAAAATACTTCTAGTTTGTAACTCTCAGAAATCCTCATAAAACAGTTCCTTCTGAAAATTCTTTCTTAAATCTTTCTTTTTTGTACGTTTGTTTCTCAAAATCCGATTCTGAAAATCATATTTCTGAAAAATTATTTCTGAATATCTGTTGAAAACCTGATGCATGGGGGTCTTACGTATTGTCGTTCCCCTATATGCCTAGCTAGAGCCAAGAGAGAAAATACATGACATTGGGACGTTACGTATCGTCGTCCCCCAAAGTATGCCACTATCTATCCATGAAACTAGGGTCTAGGGCCATTACATATCGTCGTCCCTCTAGCCTTGAAATCTAGTGGTCTTGGGGCATTAAGTATCGCTGTCCCCCAAGCCACTGAACAAAAGCCAGAAGTGCTGATGTAAGTGTCCTAGGCATGCCAAGGATCTCTAATACATGATTTAGTGTGTGAATGATTGAGAATGTTTACGAAAAATAAACTTACATTGAGTGGATGAAGCTCAAAACTTTCTTTGTATTGTAGAAGCTCCAAGCTTGCTTAATGGATTCCAACCCAATGATGAGTTTCCCTATCATTTTGATTGGCTCTTTAAGTGCTAGCTCAAGAAAAATTTTGCAACAAAATTTCCCTTTGAAGAAGATGAAGTCACGGCACCAAGAGGAGATGGAGATAGCTTTTTAGTTTTTGATATTTTTGATTTCTAAAATCAATTACCAAAGTCAACTTCAAAAGTTGGTATATGCTTTTCCAAAAAGCAAAGTGTGCTTTACAAGTTTCCAACAAAACCCATCAACCACTTCTATCACCAAAGTTGACTAATGATGTAAGTGAAGTGGGCCCCACTTTAAATTCAAAATTCAAGTGGGCTTGCTCAACACACTTCGGGCTCAGGTTTGTTTAATCCAATTAAACGAATTTTCTGTCGCGACGTAATTAAATCCAATTTAATTAAATAATAATGCCTAGCAAAATTATTACGAAAATCACTTAAGAATTAATTCCAAATTAATTCGTTCGCCCGAATTAAAATCTAATTTTAATTTTGCATTGAAATCCAATTTCAATTAATATATCCAAAATATTATTTAATCGATTAATTCCAAATTAATCACATTCTCTCTTCTATTCGAATTTTATCATAGATAAATTCTTGTCGAAATTAATCCGAGATTAATTTTCTCTCTCATATAATTAATCATAGATTAATTTTGTTCAAGTCAAATGTCATCGGTGAATCTTTGGGAAGTGACCCATGAGATCCCTGGATATGTTGGCAGTAAATACGGTCATCAGACTATCCGAATACGTGCGTACCTAGTACCACATTCTTACCAATTTACAAGACATGGTTGGCTTCTAGCAAAGCATCGTGCCTACCCAATTCTCCAGAAATATTATTTTAAGGAATACATCATCTTTATCAAGCGTAGTATACAAAGTATTATGTATTACGATCCAGTATCGGATGTCACATGTTAGGCCTGGGGCTGGAATTATGTCTGCCCCGTACGAAGCATATATCGAATCACTAGAAACTAGTCTATGTAATAGGATAATCATGCCTTGTCATATTATTCCGATAGCTGCAGCATATAAGAGTACCAGTTCTGTATCCTACGTGATCATCATCTCCATATGACTGAAGTGATACTTCCATCTTGACATCACACCCAATACACTATGATTCTCAGCAAACCCAGAAAAGGCGTACACAGAACCTGTTAAAGCCTCGGACGACCAAAACCAAAGCGTACTGGTTGTCGCAAGTATTAGCGATGCAAGTCTCAGGTTAAGACCAAATACACCTACCCTGATTTGGATTCCTATAGACACATAGTCATACTACCAATGGGATTCCGATGGGCTATCCAGAGCGAAGCTGTTCCCGTACCATCGACAAACAGAACCTCATATTACACTTGCATGAGTATCCAATACCCAAATATATGAGAACTACATCGTTAAGCTTCCATAACGTGCACAAGTTCAATACTAGCATATTCCTTATTATCGATGTCCAATCTCGATAATACTACGACTATGGATATTTAATGATTAAGCCTTTCGTGGATTGATATTGTCTCATATCTTATTAATCCGGAACTAATCATAAGGACTTCTATCATTTATATATATTCAAGTAATCTAATTACAAAATGATAAAATAGCAATTTCCTTTGTCACATAGTTAATTTGTACAAAAACAACAATGTCTTTTACAAATAGTGATGATATGGGTCATAATTGTCCAACGGCTGATCCATGCTACTACCTGACCCTGAATCTAGGATTTAGGGACATCTGTCATCCCTAGATCTGAACTGCGTGTGCACACGATATCTGAGTCTGTCAATTCAATATCTGAGTCAAGTTACATACTGATGTGGGTTTTTCCTCCATGCCTCGAAATCATAAAATCATCACTTTTCTAAATCATTTTTCAAATCATTCTTCATCAAATATATTTGAAAGTAAACTTGCTAACGCCCTAAATGAGGAAATGTAAGTCTGATATTTAAAAACAACATAATGAAAAATCAACTTAGAAAAAAGTATCCAATCACTTATTTTAAGATCTGGTTGTTGTTACTTCGGTTCGTCGGAGAATGATGTGATTCCCTCGATGACCTATAATCTATAAATTCAATTAAAATATAAGGTATGAGACATGTTTCGAGGTTAGACTAAACTTCTTAATTCTACTAATCCATCAACATCACTTCAAGTGTTATGCTTGCAACTTTTCGTATCACGTGTATTTGCTTTAATATGAAACTCTTAGGGTGGTCCTTAACATCCTAGATTGAAATCGAAATGTAATTAAACTTTTCCTGTATCATGTCGCGACGCCGGGTCTGGCGCATTGTGACGCTCACTTGATCAGACATGAGGTAAAACCTATGCTCGTTATGTGTCGTGACGCTGCGTATTCTGCATCGCGAAGCCCACACATGTTGATAACCAGTGAGCATCCTCTCTCTCTGCGTCATGACGTAAGTCCCTAGGTGTCGCAACTCTCACATTCCCGAAATGAATTTGTTATTATTTCCCAGTACGCTTTGCGACGCTGAGTGTGTGGTGTTGCGACGCTAGGCCAAATTTAGGGCCTAACATCAACTCTCCATGCCTAGTTTTCCCAAAAACACTCCTCACACTTCCATACTACAATCTTTACTCAAACAACTCTTAAACCTCAATTTTCACACTTGTTAAACCAACACTCCTCAATCCAATTTAACTCTATAATCTCATGACTCCAATTAGCTCAATACTTAGGGTTTTCAATATTTGGACATTATTTAAAATAATTAATTTGCATGCTCATTATACCAATAAATGGAATCTCTAGTATGTTACTAATATCAACATGGCATCATATCATCAAAAATCCTCAATCCAAAATTTGGGTCAAGTTGCTCTTACCTTATTTCCTTTGATTTCCTTCATCCTTCAAGTCTTCCATGGTTGTTATTCTTCTTATTTGCTTGATGTATGAGCATTGGCATTTGTTTCCTCTTCTTTCCTTCCTCTTTATTCTTCTTTCTTTCTTCTTTTTTTTTCCTTCTTCTTCTTCTCCCACGTTTTCTTCTTTCTCTTTCAAAATTTTGGGGATTTTTGAATAGTATCCCCCTTTTATACTAAAGGCTATTTGAAATTGGTAAAGTTGGAAAATAATTTAGAAATTTAGATAAGCTTTGAGAATTTACTAAAATGGTCATCAGGTACTATTCATCTGAATATTTGAGTTGCATTTTCGACTTTGGAAAACTGTTCAACGTAAAAGTTGTAGTTATCAATCTTAGATTTCTGATGATATAAAATTCATAAAAGTCAGAGTTCGTATAAGAATGTTATGGCCCAAATATCATGAGTTTTTTGTAGTGGAACATGGTACCATCTCATATCGGAATCTCGAAGATTTTACCGATTGTCCCTAAAGTCATTCATGAGTGTATATATGTCTAAACATAATTTAAGTTATGTGACACTCGCCTCTTAATGTAACAGTAGTTGAGATTTCCCGTCATTACACTTAAGTTATGAAAGAACTGTGGTATGTGGCACATATAACTCTCAAAGCTATGGACAATCAGATATGGTACTTTGATAGTGGATGCTCCAGACACATGTGTGGAGATAAAACTATGTTCACTTCCCTAAAAAATAACATGACTATCAATGTCACTTTTGGCAATAGGGAAAAAGCCCATATCATGGGAAAATATAGAATTACCCTACCAGGACTATCCATTCTTGATGATGTGCTTTATGTTGATGGCTAACAGCCAATCTTCTAAGTGTCAGTCACATCTATGATACTGGTTTAAAAAATTTGCTTTGAGAATAAGATGTGTTTAATATACAATTCTCAAGGTGACTATGCAGTGACATGTGTTAGGACTAGCAACAAGTGCTGTGGATTTTCAGTCATTCAGACCATTGCCTATAATATTTATATGATAGATGAGATAAATCTTTGGAATTAAAGGTTGGGACAAAAAACTATCATGACTTGTCCAGTGTTTCCAAAAAGAATCTCATTATGGGTATCTCATGTCTGCTAAGGTTGACAATTTTGTTTATAGGCCATGTCAATTAGGTAAGCAAAATATAGCCAAATATACTCGTATGTAACAATTGGTAATCCTGACGATTTGTACGTTGTCAGAGCTTGAAAACTATTACGCTATGGAAGGTATGATACATGATGTAAATCATGTTCAAGCATGTCCATGCTCACAAAATTAATTTTCGGGTAATCGATAATTCTTCGCAGCTCCGATACAAAAATTAGCCAAGAATATAACTCGGACAGCTCCTAGTAGTTTACATATAACCTTTTTATAAGATCTCTGATATTTATGAATTTTATATCTCCAAAAAGCTAAGACAGAGATCTAAAACTTTCACGTTCAATATTTATCTAAATTCAAAGCATAAATAGGTCAAAAATACAGTTCAAAAATTTGAATGCATAGTAACCATGGACCCATCTAAGGAATTCTCAAAATCTCTCAAAAATTCTAATTTTTTTTCATTTAAAATTATTCAAAATAGCCAAATCAATCCCTAGTATAAATAGGGACTATTATTCATGCATCACCAAAAAATGGAAAAAGAAGAAAAATCGTGGGAAAGAAGAGAAGACAAGAAAAAGAAGAAAGGAATGGAGAAATAGAGAAAGAGTGCTATTTTCTTTTCAAACCCAAAGGAGAGCATATGCAAAACAACCTATAACAAGCCAATAAGAGAAGTAACAAGCTTATAAGGCTTGGAGGAGGAAGAAAATCAAACAAGTTGAGGTAAAGAAATTTGACCCAAGACTTAAGTTATGGTATTTTCATAATATGATGTCATGATTATATGATTGGCATGTTAGAGATTGCATTAAGGTGGATGATCAATTAGGAAATGGATTTTGTATTAAGAAATGGTCCAATTTATTAATGCTAAGCATTAAACTAAGAAAGGGTTATGAAGATTATAGAATTAAGTTGATGATGAAGTGTTGGTTTAGCATTCTTTAATATTTAAGTTTAAGGAATTGTTTGTGCATAGTTATAGTGTGAGGGTGTTGTAGGTGCAATTGGGTAAGCTAGACATAGAAAAGTTAATGATGGGGCCTAGAAACAGGTGACCGTCGTGACTCCAACCTGATAGTGTTGCAACGTGTGACGATGAGAAGGCCTATGTTTCAGCTCTGCTCGTGTGAGCATCGCGACGCTTAGAGCTTAGAGTCGCGACACGCAACAGAGCATGCCATCTGCTTTGGTTCAGTCTTTGTGAACATCGCGATGCGCAACATCCAGAGTCGCGATGCGGAATAAAAATTTTCTCTTTATATCAGTCCTGCCCAGTGAGCGTCGTGATGCAAGAGCATTTTCTCAAAGATCGGTTTAGACATTTCAGTTCCATGATAACATATTAGAAGGTACCCTAAGGATTTCATACCAACATACAACTTCACACTACATCAATGATTATGAATAGTTTCTTAGTTTAAATATTCTAATTATACTCGAATACATGACATATTCGTTTTTCACAGAAATACTTCCAGTTGCATCCATGAACAAAAGTAACCCAGTAACATTCAAGGCTAAGGGTAATGTATGTTGATTGGTGAGTGGACACTCTTTCTAAGTTGATTTTTCATTTATATTATTTTAGTAAAGTCTTATTTTTACGCACATAAGGCGTTAGCCGATTTTATTATAGCTATTTTATGAAAGATAATGTTTGAAGAGGTATGATTTTAAAAGCACGATTTTATGATTTTTGGATGCATGGGGAAAAACCCACCTCAGGCTGTAAATTATGGAATTGACGGATAACATATGCATATATAGAGCATGATGGGGGACAGAGATACGTAACACCCATGACCGACGTAATCACACGCGTATAACGCAAACGCACGTATCATTCAAGTAGTATAAATGTATCGATCCCACGAGGACTTAAAACCTTTTTTTATTAATTTATGAAGTTAAATATTTACAAGTATCTAATGGATTGGTTGTTTGATTGGGTGATGACCTTTAAAACTTTAAAAAACAAGTAATAAATTGCTTTAAAGTATATTGAAGAAAATTCAAATTTATAAAACTATCCAGGGTTGTGAATCCTTCCAATATCTTTTAAAAAATGAAGTGGTTATTTTACGTTTGTGTAATATATTGGTTTATTAACCTGGAACACGGAATTATGTAAAAGCCTTTTCCGATGGTCAAATACAAATACCCAGTATAACCCAATTAATCATATTCCTATGTTAACCAAGTTATCTGAATTCATTAAGATTAAGTTCCAATTATGGCTACCCCCGCCCGACAGGTATATTCATATCCTATAAGGAAATCTATTAAAGGGTTATCTATCTTCAAGGAAGATCATTGGCTATTAAGTCTAAGGTCTTAAACCTAAAATCCATTTTCCAAGTTCATTTTAAGTTTACCAGATCAATTTTGTTAATGGCCAGTTAATAAAAAACATTAGGATTAAGGCTCAATAAATAAACTTTTATATTATCCAAACTATAATTTAACCCCTTATAAACCGGTAATATTAGATTTCATCACAACCCCAGATAACTGGCTTAGTTACGACACATATTTACGGGTAGTAAAAACTTAAATAAAAGAAAAGACATAAAGTAAATGCTGGAAATTAAATACTGAAAAGTAAATTGCTGAAAATAAATTGCTGAAAATAAATTGCTGAAAAGTAAATTGCTGAAAAGTAAATTGCTGAAAAGTAAATAAAGTAAAGCTAAATAAAAGAAAATGCTGGGGGTTAGAGAATCCACTTTATTACTACTATTTTAGATATCTCCCTTAATATAATATATAACTTTGCGTGATAATTATCAACCAGCCATATAGGCGGTATCCTGATTAAGTCAAATTAATAATTAATTACCAACCGACCAAACAGGCGGTATCCATGATTAGTCATTTTAAATAGTTATTATATTACAATTAGGGGAGATTAATCTAAATAGTAATAATAAAATCTTTACATTTACCCCATAGAGGGGGAGTTACCTCCTCATTGCTTGAAAAGTAAAAACTGAAAAAAGTAAAGAAAAGAAATGTAACATCCCGGGTTATTTTAGAGTGTTGCGTGAATTATATTTTTTCGCGCGTGAGGCCGCTTCCGAACGCGAGGTTAATTTTTATTATAAATAGAGACTTTTTCAATAAATTAGTTATAAAGTAATAATAATTAAACTTGGGGGATTGAATTGAGAATTGCCATGCTAGTATTAAAGAACCTAGATATTTCTAAAAATTACACAAATGTTCTAGAAACACATATAAGTAATAAATAAACCTTGAAATTTCTACACACACATTACACATGAATTTTATATATATATATATAACACCCACTCGTGTAAAAAGAAGGAAGGAAAATAATATGGTTATTTACGTTTTACTACTAAAATTATAATAAAATAACAATTGGGTACTGTGAATAGTAACATATTACATCTTACTACTAAATTTATATAAAATTTAGCATTTTACTACTTTTTCATCCAAATCGTTAGTTGACCGTCAGTTGACCATGACATCATACTGACATCGTAAGGATAAAAAAGTCTTAAACCATAAATCATTTTAAATTATAAATATTCTAAAAAAAATTAAGGGTAATTTTATCATTACGAAAGGAAGAACAAAAATAAAAACTAAAAAAGATATTGACAATACAATTACTCATTGTCTTATTGTTCCCCTCCACTGCCAATAATATAATTGAAAAAAAGAATTAATGATTATTGAGTACATCTCTTTTATTATACTTTAAAGTATTTTGGATATTATGAGAATGTTAATTATTAAATTATTTTGGTAAATTAAATTCTTTATTTTGTTGGGTTTTATGGACAATTTGAAGACTAAAGTATTTTTATAAATGTGATTGTTGATTGTATCTTTTTTATTATTATATATAGGATTTAGATACATTTTTAAAGAGTATAATTATATTTTCACTTTTATTTTATTTTGAGGATGAAACAGTCTTTTTAAAGGTCAACTGACGGTCAACTAACGGTTTAGATGGAAAAATAGTAAAATGTTAAATTTTATATAAGTTTAATGGTAAAGTGTAATATGTTAATATTCACAGTACCCAATTGTTATTTGATCATAACTTTAGTAGTAAAACGTAAATTACCCAAAATAATAATACACAACACTTAGGCTGTGTTTGGTTGGGGGGTTTTGGAGGGGAGAGGAGGGATTATTTTAATTATGTTTGTTTGGTTCAATTTTTTTAAGGGGAGGGGAGCAAAATCCCTCCTAAGCCAATTTTAGCTCCCCTCCAAAAGTGGGGGGTTTTGGAAGGGAGAGAAAGTGAAGAATTAAAATTTTAAATGCAATAACTAAATTATCCTTACTTATATATTAAAAATCATAAATTGTCCTAATTACAAAATCCCTCATAGTCCAATTTTAACTCTCCTCCTAACTATTTGCTGCTGAACAAACCTATTAACATTTTGCGTATTATCTGAACTTAATCATTTTAGTAATTTATGTTATAAACTTGGATATTTTGCAGTGTTTCTTTATCTATTCATCTATGTCAAAACCTAGCTACTGGTTTGAGTTTGTTTTAATTTTATTTTTAATAACATGTATTATATATGTAGAGATTTTAATTTTAATTTTATTATTGTTTAATTCAAAGATAATATAGCTTATATTATTTTAATTTTATTTATAACAACTATAAGGATAAAATAGTAAATTATTTTAAAATTTATCCCCTCCCTTCTTGAACCAAACATTATTTAATTAAAAATCATCCCCTCCCATCCCCCCCTCCCCTTCCATCCTTTGAACCAAACATATATTTAATTAAAATCATTTCCCTCCCATTAAAATCCCTCCCCTCCGTTAAAATCCCTCCCCTCCCCTCCACTTCGTTGAACCAAACAGACCCTTAAACAACTCACACACAGTGTACAGACCGAAAACAGAAAGAAGAAGACTGAGGGTCTGTTGGTTCAACGAAGGGGAGGGGAGGGGAGGGATTTTAATGGAGGGGAGGGAAGGGGAGGGGAGGGGAGGGGAGGGATTTTAATTAAATATATGTTTGGTTCAAATGAGGGGAGGGGAGGGGATGTGAGAGTTTGTAATTAAATATATGTTTGGTTAAGGAAGAGAGGAGAGAGATTTTAAAACTAATTTACTATTTTATCCTTATAGCATTTATAAATAAATTTAAAACAATATAGGCTTATATTATCTTTGAATTAAACAAATAATAAAATTAAAAATTAAAAGCTCTACATATAGTGTTATTAAAAATAAAATTAAAACAAATATAAGATAAGAGAATAAAATAATTGAATGGTGAAGCAAATATAAGAGAGATTTATAATTAAGATAATTTTGGATTTTAATGTATAAGTAGGGATAATTTAGTCAATACATTTAATATTTAATTGCTCATTTTCTCTCCCCTCCAAAACCCCCCACTTTTGGAGGGGAGCAAAAATTGGCTTAGGAGGGATTTTGCTCCCCTCCCCTCCCCTCCTCTCCCCTCCAAAAAATTGAACCAAAACCATTATTTAAAATAATCCCTCCCCTCCCCTCCCCTCCCCTCCAAAACCCCCCAACCAAACAGAGCCAGAGCCTGAAGAAAGAAACAGAGAAGAAAGATCAGGCCGAGAGAAAGGGAAGAAAGAGATAGAGGAAGAGAGGCCGAAAGGAAATAAGAAACAGAGAGAGAAGACCGATAGAGAGAGTAGAGAGAAACAGAGAAGCCGAAGCCAAGAAGAAGAGAAGAAATGAAGAGAGATGGGCTGAAGTCGAGAGAAATGGGAAAGAGGAAAGAGAGATCCTGCAATTGGAATTTTGATTTCAGTCAGGGATACAATTAGTAAGTACACTCTGCTATGAATTCCTTAATTTTGATGGATTTTATAATTTGGATTTTGAAATGAAATTCGAATTGGGTAAAATAATGAATTAGAATCAGGTTAAAAGTGATTTAAGCTAGGCATTTTAGCATGTAAGTAGAAGAAATTGCTGAATTAAAAAGAAATTAATTTGATAGTAAGAAAAGAAGAATTGGCTTTAACCCTAGAATTTGGGGAATTTTTACAGTTTAGTTAGTTCATTCGATTTTGAGTTTGCAATGATTTAAAGTTGTTAAGGCCAAGAAGATCTGCAGTCAATTTTGTTTAATCCAGTTTATGGGTGAAGTTAAGCTGAGTTGCTTTTATTAAAAAACGAAACTTAGTAATAAGAATAGAATGATTCTGCAATGGCCTTATCTTAGATTAGATTTAGTGGCAAAATCAAATGCAGTATTATCGAGGTGTGGAAATGTGTATAATTTTAAAGAGATTATGTATATTCAGATTTATTGTTGTTGTGTTTTCTGTTTGCTGGAGAATTATAATTTGATAATTATTAAGTGTGGTATTGTGAATTGTTGTGTTCTTTTCAATGTTTGATGATTAGATCTGTTTGAGGATTTTATATGCATAATATCAAATCAATGTTGGTTGTTATAGTTAGAAATATTTTCAGTAAGTAGATTGATGTATTGAAGCAAAACAATAGTGGCTTGAGATTGCTGATGATTTCGGCAAGGTTAGCTTAGAGAGGGAGCGGAGCTGTTTTGGTTGATTGGTGAGGGAATTTGGCATTTTGAGCTGTTAGGTTAATGCAAACAAAGAATTAACAAGAGTTAATAGAATCTTCACTCGGATAAACAACTAATAGGACTGTATCGATAATTCGATTATGGGATAAGATAGAAAGACGAAATCAAAAGGATAGATGGACGTTATAATTGATATAACTAATAATGTTAACAACAAGTGAATGAATCCATTATGGATGGGTTTATAGCTATGATGTGGTTGAGTAACTTATTATGATGAGCAAGAGAGTTTGAGTGCAGCATGATTATGGAATGTTTATTTGGTAAGGTTTATGTTTTTATAAATGTGAAGTATGGTAGTAAGTTATGTATGTGGTAATGGTATTGATTATATGTGTATTGAGTCATAATAACAATAAATTAAGAATTGTGAAAGTGTTAATATATACAGCCCTTTGAGATGTGTGAGTAATGATATAAATAAGCTGCAGATGAATGTTATCATAATGATAAAGCCTAATAGTTTGAGTATAAATATATGATATTATGAGTACGAAAAACACCTTAGACTGCATATGCTTACAAGATTGTGACATTTTATAATGAAAGTGAATTTGGTGGCTGAATGGAAAGTATATTAAGAATAGAGTAAATGTAGGTTGATATAGAACTGAAATTTAAAATTGTTTGTATGAGCATGTTGATACATATATGTATGTAATACATATAAATATGACTATATAAAGATAAGTTGTGTATGCATAGAGTGTGCATGTAAATGAATGATTTCAATGTATCATAAGTATGCATGAAAGAATGCATGTACATGTATGATAACATAAGTTAAGTACATAATAAAGAATGGTTAGGGTAAGAGAGAGTATAAGAAATGCATATGCATATTTATATGTTATGATTTTAAGAAGTTGAGTTAAAGCTAAGAATGTTTTTGAAATTCAAAGTGTTTTAAAGAATAGTTTCATGTTTTTTGAAAGAAATGTATTTCAGAAAATGATTTTACAGTTTTGAGATACAGAATATGATTTTATGTTTTCGGGGCATGAGGTAAAAACTCACCCCAGTATGTAAACTTGAGATACAGTTGAAATTGACGGATTTATATACATGTTTACATGTGGAGGACTGAGGGGATGCTCTCAAATCCTCGAGCGGGACTAGGGGACGACGATATGTAACGCCCATAGATCCTAAGCGCTCAGATGGTACATTCTGGGCGGAGATGCGCCTACGGGCGAAGATGCACAATTCAGATTTTGGTTTTCAGAAAAAGATTTCAGATTTCGATTTTCAGAAAAAAGAGTTTAGAAAGCGATTTTAGAGAGAAGTACAAGAAAGAGTTTTCAGTTTTCAGATTCTCAGTAAATAGTTTTCAGAAACAAGATTTTAGAAATAGTTTCCAGAAACCAGAGATTCAAAGCATGATTTTAAAAAGATAAGTTTTATTAAGAGATTTTCAAACAGAGTTTAGAAAGAGTTTTCAGAAAGTAGTTTTTCAGAAAAAGGTTTTTCAATAAGTATTTTCGAAAGATATGGCATAATTAAATATCAGTATAGTTTATAGGTTAAGTATATAAGTCGTACATTTTGGTTAATATACGAAATGCATATAGTTAACATTGAAGCATGATAGCGTGATTACACCTATATGGATAAATGATTGTAGTTGTATGTATTGTATTTTGTATCATGATTACATCTATGTGATTATGATTGATGCCTGTGTGTATTATATGATTACATATACATGTATGGTGTTATTAAGTTGAAAATAGAAATTTGCAAATGCATGTATTTATAGCATTTAAGCTTAATAAGTTCGAATATAAATATATGAAATTACAAATGTAAGGTACATTAGTTTGCATATGTTTATGATATTGTGACAATTTGTTATTTAAGTGAATTTATTTATCTACATGTGAAATATATTAAGGACAGAATTAGTATATAGAAAATAGACAGTTAAAGACGAATATTTAATAGAAAGAATATTATATAAATCCGATTTTATGATATTTCAATGAGATACAAGAAAGGTAAGTATGATAAATAACCAAACTAGATTAGCAAAGAATAAGTAGTTAAGTATTGAGATATCAGAGTAGTGCAGCAAAAATGTGATGGAGACTGACTTAATAGACAGGGATGTAATAACTTGATGAATATATTTTAATGCATGAAAATATAAATAGTAAAACATGATTTAAAGTTTGTGTATGATCAATTAAGGATACTGGTAACAAAGTAACATGTTTGCGAAATGATTAAGAAATAGACAATTAGTTCAACCCTGTAAATGTTTGCTTGGTCACATAGACAGCCAGGTTAATAAAGAACAAGATTCAGACTTTGCATGTGTTTGACGTTCAAGGAATGAGCATAGTTACTTACTGAGTCATTATGACTCACACCACAACAGTTTGTTAGTTTTGCAGGTTGGTAACCTGATCGGTCAACCACAGACACCAGAGCTGGAGGAGCCGGATAGCAGCGTTGCAGTCAGCCAGTCACCAGGTCTTGGGTGGATGAGAGTCAAGTTGTTTATGAGTTTAGTTGTAGAGAATTGAGTTGTACAAGTTTAGTTGTAAAAGTTTTTTGTTTATACGTATTTTCGGGCATGAAGCCCAATCGTGTTATGTCTTGAGTTTATTGTTTTAGTGTATATTATGTGATTGGGCCCTATAGGTTGTTGGAGGTGTTGGACTTTGATCCAGGTTGCATGACTTTTAACAGAGGTCATGCCGAAATTTTGTCCGAGTCAGAGGCTTATGGAGTCAGGATTAGCCTGTCTCCTGCCGGTAATATCCTGTCTTAGGCGGGATGTTAGAGGAAAGTACTGTGCGTAAAAATAAATTGCGAAAAGTAAAAACTGAAAAGTAAAGAAAAGAGAGTGCGAAAGTGGAAATTAATTACTAAAAGCTGTAAATAAACAAACAAGATACAATCTTCTTAGTATTCTTAAGGAATTCCTTAGAAGAAAGTATGAATTTACAAATAAAATGGCTTGGTATTTATAGGCAAAATTTTGTCTCCATCAAATCATCCACCAAATCCATTATTAATTGTTCCAATAATTACTCCACCAAATCTATTATTAATTGCTCCACTAATTGCTATCATGTTTGGTGGGAGTTTGACTATTTTTATTTAATTATCTATTTATTTGCTTTGAAAATGACTTTAATAATTACACATAACACACTTCCGGATGTTTCATCCATTTCGGTCATGAAATCTTCAGAATTCGAAATTATTTGTTCTTCAAAGTTGTAGATCATTGAGTCTTCTTTAATCTGAACTTGAATCGGAGTAAAAGGTTATGCCCAAAATACGACAGATGCGCAAAACTGGAATTTCCAAAACTGCACTTCATTAAAACGCTCTTTCAAGTTTCCAATCTCCAAAATTAATATGTCAAGTCCAATATTTACCCATATTTCATCCTAAATGATTTCATTGAGTCCCAATATTATTTTATCTGCAAAATAAACTAAAACATATCAAAACGTTCATCAAACTCGAGAAACTAAAAAAAATATTAAGTAAAATGAGCGGTAAATATTGATATATTTTCCGCTCATCACACCCCCAAACCTAACATTTTGCTAGTCCTCGAGTAAAACAACAAAATAAAATACAATAAACAATTATAATTAAACTAAACCACTTTCGTCGGGATCACAATTGCATTTAGCGTATGCAACAAGCCTTTAAACCCCTAGGTGTCCCTAGTGGACGAGTTGTACTCTCGTGAGGGCTTACAGCAACGATACCTACAAACGTTTTAAAAAAGTAAAAAGATAATAAAACTAATGCACACAAAAGTAAAAAGACATGATAAAAGAGAATAAAGAAGTTAGTGACTAAACAGATGAAACATCTAATCGAAGTTACTAGTTGTTTTATTTCTTTCTGAATTACCGAATAAGTAAAATCAACGATTATATTTACCATCTTTCATATACACAGTCAACAAAATATTAATTAACTCATTTTTGCCCACAATAGTCACAAGTGCAATTGAGAGGAGAATAATATTTTTGTCCTAAAGTTTTATCAGAATTCACACTTTTTTAGCAATGGAATAATTTTTCTGATTTTTTTATTTTTTATTTTTTATTTATTTATATACAATATCATCCATCTATGTAGCGAGGTTTGGGTCAGTGACTCCTAAACCAGTTGACTTTAGGGCATTAGGTGTTAAGACACCCCTACAGATTTAATTACTCAGACTTCATATATATATATTTATTTATTTATTTATTTATTGCAACATCTTTGATCCATGTAGTGAGCTTTGGGCCAGTGACTCCCAAAGCAGTTTGTTTTAGGGCACTAAGTGTTAAGACACCCTTACAGACTTAATAACTCGGATCTCAGACGGTTTTTTTTTACTCTATCGCTTTTTATAGATGGTTCCTCCAATTAAACTAGAGCACTGAATATTTCAAACTTTTCAATTACAGTTCATGTTTGTATGTTACCATGTATGCTAATAATACCTGTCAACTGAGCATATGAAGATTCATTTTAGTCAATTTTATGGAGTATTCACAAATTAAATAATTTAAAAGGAAATAAATAAAAATTAACTTGTTCCGAAATAGGTTGAGATACGTCTCAGGAATGGAAATTCCTTACACAGCTATCTCACACCAATTTCACCTGATTAATCAAATAAAAACACAAAAATACAAAAAAAAAATTTGATTTTTTGTAAAATTTTTCAAATTTTTTTTTTTTGCTTTTTCGAAAATTTTTGACTAAAAATAAAACAATAAAAACAAGATACAATTTAACTATTCTCCTCCCCCAAACCTAAATGAGACATTGTCTTCAATGTCTTAAACAGTAGAAGAAGAGTTTAGAAAACCGTACCTGGTTAGCTGAAATTCTACATCTAAATGAAAAGTTAAAGGTTAAGATCCAGATTTATCCGACGCCTCTTACCACGATCATTATCGGACCAGTTTATCTTGGAAAGAATGGGGTCAATTTGAGGTTCAAACGCTAAGATTTGGTCAATTAAATCTGAGACAGTTCTGGCAGTAAAGATGAGTTCTTTTACAGGCTTTGACACGAACCCATTTCTCCGGGCATCATCAAGAAACACACATAGAAAATCATAGAATCCTTCAATGTTAAACAGTCCAAGTGGTTTCTGGTTTATGTTCAGGTTTGCCCAAGATAACACTGTAAAAATTTCCTCTATTGTGCCCAAGCCACCTAGCAAAGCAATAAAAGCATCAGCACAGTTAATCATTTCTACCAGTCGTTCAGACATACATGGCACAATTAGTTCTTCGCCTTTTGATGATCCAATTAGATTCGCCTCTGCCAAGGGTTTTGGGATGATTCCCAGAACTTGGCTGCCTTCATCCTGTACAGCCTTTGAAACGATCCCCATTAGTCCAAGATTGCCACAGCAATATACTAAGTGCATATTCCTTGCAGCAATGACTCGACCCAATTCCTGTGCCGCTGTTACGTATTCTAGTTTAACACCAACACTGGTACCACAAAACACACAAATGTTTACAACTCGTCTTCTTGAAGTAGCTTCCATTTTTATCTGGATGCCTTCAAAGATGCAATGATGAGTTGAATTTATAGAACCTGAAAAGGGTGAGTAATAATAGCACAAGTATCTTCCAAAGGACGATTAGTAGCAAAATAGTAAATCGTGAAAGGTCAAAAAATAGCCTGGATCCTGTCGGAGAAAATAACAAAACAAATCACAATTATTAGGAAAAGACAAAGAGATATAATATTTACAATAATGTAACGGCTTGAATGATGTCTATGCGTCAGGGACAAGCTTCCCATCCAATTTTCTTATAAATTGGCAAACAGAGTCTTTTAGAGTCAGATTCCCGAGACTTAACTGTTGTCTTTCTTTTCGGAATTCTGTATGTATTTTACGAATGGTTGTATGAACATATCCACTGGGATGCGTCTCAAGAGTCGAAGATATATCATCTAAAGACTCCTTACTCAAGCCATCCCTAATGAATTTAATTTTAATATCGCGATTATCAGATACTATTCCTAAAGAACGACAACAAGTATTGCAATTCCAGCGTGCACATTTGTAACAAACACCTATTTGCTTAGCTCTACGTTTCTTTGCATAGGTGCTTCTTCCAAAACCAGGCAAATAAGAATTACAAGAATTAGAATACTCACCTGCTAATCGGACTCGTGCTTCGATTACCCAACGAATGTCATTAGGAATACCATGGATCGTCAGAAGTCTCATTCGTTCCATGCGAGCTTAGTAGACCTTTATCAGAGAATTTTGAGGGAGAGAAGGAAATTTATTGTGAAGATTTGCGAGAGCTTCTTCCATCCTGAAATGCATCTTAACCTGTAAAAACTAAACACACAAAAATTAAAACACACCACATCACAATATATACACAAATTGCTTGGGTTGCCTCCCAGCTAGCGCTAAGTTTAATGTTGTCAGCTAGACATGATTGCTTGAACGTTATGCTGGATCTGAAAGTGTGACACTTTCTTTTTGTCGCTCAATTGATTCTCCCCAATAGTACTTGACACGTTGGCTGTTAACTTTGAATGTGTTATTGGACTTGGGGTTGTATATCTCAACAACTCCGTATGGTAACACCTGAGTAATCACAAATGGACCTGACCACTTTGATTTCAGCTTTCCCGGAAAAAGTTTCAACCATGAATCGTATAACAACACCTGCTGTCTTGGCTCCAATTGTCTGTGCAATATTTTTTTATCATGCCATCTCTTGGTCTTTTCTTTGTACAGTTTGGCATTTTCATAAGCCTGTAGGCGAAATTCCTCCAATTCGTTGAGTTGATGAAGTCTTTTCTCTCCTGCAGCTTGTGGATCAAGATTCAACTTCTTCAGTGCCCAATACGCCTTATGTTCAAGCTCAACTGGCAGATGGCATGCTTTTCCACGCACCATTTGATATTGGGACATACCAATAGGTGTCTTGTAAGCTGTCCGGTAAGCCCATAATGCATCATCTAGTTTTTCAGACCAATCATTCCTTATTGATCCAATGGTTCTTTCCAAGATTTGTTTGATCTCCCTGTTTGAAACTTCCACTTGCCCATTTGATTGTGGATGATAGGCTGTGACAACCTTATGAGTAACTCTGTATTTGGATAGGAGTGCATCGAAGTATCTGTTGCAGAAATGTGAGCCACCATCGCTGATAATTGCCCGAGGTGTTCCGAAGCGAGTGAAAATATTCTTTTTCAGGAACTTGATCACCACTTTTGAATCATTGGATGGCAGTGCAATTGCTTCAACCCATTTGGAGACGTAGTTTACAGCAACCAGTATGTACAGGTTTCCGAATGATGGAAAAAATGGTCCCATAAAATCAATACCTCATACATCAAATATCTCCACTTCCAAAATATTTTGCAACGGTCCTTCATTTCTCCTCGAAATATTCCCCGCTCTCGGGCATCTGTCACATTGAAGAGCAAATAGATAAGCATCTTTAAAAAGAGTGGGCCAGAACAAACCTGATTGTAGGACTTTTTCTACAGTTTTATTCCCGCTGAAGTGTCCGCCATATGGTGATGAATGACAGTGTTGCAAAACACTGTTGAGCTCCTCATGTGGAAAACATCGACACAGTAATTGATCAACACAACGTTTGAACAAGTACGGCTCATCCCAGATATAATGCTTGACTTATTTGAAGAATTTCTTCCTTTGCTGAGTTGTCAATTCCAACGACCATTTTCCAAAACTATGTAGTTGACATAGTCAGCATACCAAGGGACTTCCTGCTGTTTCATGGCAAATAACTGTTCATCTGGAAAAGTTTCTTTGATTGTCAATTCTTTGCCAGCTGTTTCTCCATTCTCAAGCCTTGATAAATGATTTGCCACCTGGTTTTCTGTTTCTTTCCCGTCTCTGATCTCCATGTCAAATTCTTACAGAAGAAGTATCCAACAAATCAATCTGGGTTTGGCATCTTTCTTCGCAATCAGGTATTTGATTGCTGAATGATCTGTGTAGACCACCACTTTGGGACCTAGCAGATAAGAGCATAATTTGTCAAAAGCGAACACAACCGCAAGCAACTCCTTTTCAGTGGTTGTGTAGTTGAGTTGAGCTTCATTCAGAGTTCTACTGGAATAGTAAATGGCATGGAAGATCTTTGTTTTGCGTTGTCCCAAAATTGCTCCTACAGCAAAATCACTAGCATCGCACATCACCTCAAATGGAAGGGTCCAGTCTGGTGATACTATGATGGGGGCAGAGACCAACTTCTGTTTTAGGATCTCAAAGGCTTCCTAGCATTCTTTGGTGAAGTTGAAAGACACATCTTTCTCCAGAAGATTGCAAAGAGGTTTTGCAATTTTTGAGAAGTCTTTGATAAATCTCCTGTAAAAGCCAGCATGTCCGAGAAAACTCCGAATCCCTTTGAAAAATGTGGGTGGAGGTAGTTTTTCAATTGTCTCGATCTTTACTTTGTCTACCCCGATTCCCTTTTGCGAGATCTGGTGTCCAAGAACAATGCCTTCCTGCACCATAAAATGACATTTCTCCCAATTGAGTACCAAGTTTGTATCTTCGCACCTTTGTAACACATGTTCCAGATTTCGCAAGCAGTGGTCAAAATAATCTCCAAACACAGAGAAGTCATCCATAAAAACCTCCATACTATGTTCTAGCATGTCTGAGAAGATGGCCATCATGCAACGTTGGAATGTGGAAAGAGCATTACATAGTCCAAATGGCTTTTTACGGAAAGTAAAAGTACCGTACGGACATGTAAATGTAGTTTTCTCCTGATCTTCTAGGGCGATGGCAATCTGATTGTACCCCGAGTATCCATCTAGAAAGCAATAGAACTCATGTCCCGCCAGTCTGTCTAGCATCTGATCAATAAATGAAAACGGAAAATGATCTTTCCTTGTTGCTTTGTTCAGCTTCCGGTAGTCCATACATACTCTCCATCCAGTCACCGTTCTTGTTGGAATCAGCTCGTTCTTTTCATTTGTGACTACAGTAATTCCTCATTTCTTTGGTACACACTGCATAAGACTCACCCAACTACTGTCTGAGATGGGGTAGATGATGCCAGCATCCAACCATTTGATGATTTCTTTCTTTACGACCTCCTTCATAATTAGATTAAGTCTCCGTTGATGCTCCACTGTGGGTTTGTACTCATCGTTCATCAGAATCTTGTGCATGCAAAATGATGGACTAATGCCTCGAATGTCTGCTATCGTTCAGCCAATGTCTCTCTTGTGTTCTCGTAACACTCTCAGCAATTTTTCTTCCTGCACCAATGTTAGCGAAGAAGAAATAATATCAGGTAATTCAGAAGAGTTTCCAAGAAATGCATACCTGAGATGGCTCGGAAGTAACTTCAGCTCCAGCTGCGGTGGTTCTTCAATTGAGGGCTTGATTCGATCTTTCTTCGGAAGTTCCAGACTTTCCACTGGTGATGTCGATTTGAATTGGAATGGCTTGTCAAGATAGTTGATACATTCCAGAATTTCAGCATCTAGCTCGTTGTCAGTCATGTTAGTGATGCAAGCTTCAAGTTTATCCGTGGGAATTGTATCAGTATCTTGAATGATACTATCAACAACATCAATTCTGAAACATTCTTCCTCATTTTCATCACTCAGGAATTTCATGGCTTTGAAAACATTAAAGGTAACTTCTTGGTCCTGCACTTTCATAGTTAGTTCTCCTTTTCGCACATCAATCACAATTCGACCTGTAGCCAAGAATGGTCTCCCAAGGATGATAGGAACATCTTTGTCTTCTTCCATGTCAAGGATAATGAAATCTGCTGGGAGAATGAGTTTGTCGACTTTGACCAGCACATCTTCAACGACACCTCTCAGAAATGTGAGCGTTCGATCAGCAAGTTGCATAGAGATTGAGGTAGGCATTGCTTCTCCGATTTGTAGTTTCCTATAAATAGAAAAAAGGCATTAAATTAACACTTGCACCAAATCACATAAAGCCTTACCGATATAATATTCTCCAATGGTGCATGGTACAGTAAAACTGCCAGGATCTTTCAACTTTGGGGGAAGTTTCCTCTGAATGATGGCGATGTATTCTTCCGTCAATGCTACTGTCTCGTAATCTCCCAATCTCTGTTTTCGTGAAAGAATGTCTTTCATGAATCTGACATAGCTGGGCATTTCTTCCAAGGCTTCTGCAAATAGAATGTTGATATGTAGCTTTTTGAACACATCCAAGAATCGAGCAAACTGTTTATCCAATTTGTTTTTCTGGAGTCGTTGAGGAAAAGGTGGAGGTAAGGTGATTCTTTCTTGATCTTTTTCCTTTGCTTCTTTTTCCTCCATCTGTGGAACTGCATCTTTTGGAACTTCTTCAATGGTTGCCTTGATTCCAACATATTTGTTGATTTCAGTACCGCTTTTCAAAGTAATGGCTTGACATTGCTCATTCCCTCAGTTCCTTGGATTTGGTTCTGTGTTGCTGGGAAGATTTCCTGGCGGTTTGTAACTCTGAGCATTGGCTAGTTGTCCCATTTGATTTCCCAGTGCTTTAATAGAGGCTTAATGGCTTTGATTCAATGCTACTTGATTTTGAATCATAGCTGCTAAAGCATCGTATTTTTCTTCTTGCTTCTTCAATTGGGCCAACACTTCTATTATTCCTAGTTCTTTTTCATGCTCCTGGCTTTTATTTGGTTGTTGGAATCCAGGTGGTGGGTATTTCTTTTTCCCTGAATTGTTGCTCCATGCAAAATTGGGGTGATTCCTCCACCCTGGG